>JAODLM010000746.1:0-84723 GCA_036937905.1 Salvia rosmarinus
TTCACATAGAGCTTACACGCGCGACCATCGACCTCGAACGATTCGCCTCGATCTTCTTTATCGAGCACGATCGAAACAGACGGCTTCGGGCCTCGACAATGAACGGCCACCTTAACGAGACTTCAATTTTCCGGAAAGCTTCAATGGAATTAAACAATAAAACCTTCATACCGGCTTCAAACTCGCAGCACTATATGTTTGTCGTGACGGCCTTCACTTTTTCTTTGTAAATCGAAAGCATTGTCATATGCCCCATTACGTAATTCTTCAAGCCCAGAGTTGTAACATCCGCTTGGAAGCATTCGCATCTCCAAAGAAATGGTTTTTACCACCATGCGCTCTGTGCTCGATCTCCACCGGAAGACGACACGCCTTCCAAACACCATACTGATAGGACTCATTCCAAGAATGCTTTTGTATGCTAGCGCGGTAACCATGGGTACGGGTAGTTTGGGACCAATCCTTCCGAAGGTTGTACCATTTTCTAAGATCCCGATTTGCCGGGACATTAGTCTCGCTTGTCCCGATGTCTCGGGTGGTAAGGCGTGCCACCTTGTGGTTAATTCCACTTCTTCATCAACTTCTAACAACTTGTTGCAAAAATGCTTTCTCCATCACTCAATGATTGCTTTGGGAAAACCAAATCGCACAAAGATATTCTCCCGCACAAACTTCAAAACGATGTAAGAATCGATGTCCTAGTGGGGATAGTCACCCACTTGGACACGTAGTCAACGGCAAGCGTAATATATTCAAAACCGAAGATTTAGGAAGTGGTCCCATGAAATCGATTCTCACATCGAAAATTTCTACCACAAGAATATTGTCGAGGCATCTCATTCGAACACCTATAGATCCCAAGGCTAAGCATCGATCACAAGCACGGTAGAACGCTTACGCTCTTTAACAATGATGGCCAGAGAACTCGATTGAGGACCTTGAACGCAGCTTGTCTCACGAAAATGCCCTCCATAATCACCATTGTGGCATCTTTCCAATACTTGAAATTGCTCTTCCTGCACACATCGACGGATCACATCATCCTTCCCGACCAACAGATATGGCTCATCCGTAAATATTGCCGCACAAGGTTAGAAAACGCCTTTCCCGAAGAAGTTAGACTGTGTCTCATCTCCCACAAGCAAGATAATTCACAATGTCAATAACCACGGGAAGATGAGACCGAAAAGCATTTTATAAGGAAAATCATTAGCAACAGCCTCATGCAAAAGTTTAACACTCGGTGATTTAAAACGAGACAAATGATCACCACACACTCACTACATTTCCTATCCTTAATCTCCAAATCGAATCTTAAAGGAGAAGAACCCAACGGATCAACCTAGTTTGCTTGAGGTTTAGTTAACAAGTACCTTGAAGATGGTCACTATGAACAATCACTTTGAACCTATGATATATGAACTAAATTTTCTAAAGCAAAACCACACCTAACATTTCTTTGTCGTGTAATTCACCACAGCATGATTCAAGGTAGAACTAGTATAGTAAATTACACGGAGCATCTTATCAACACGCTGTTCTAAAAATGCCCTACAAAGATGATTACTAGCATCACATAATCTCAAAGTGTTCATTCCATGGGCTACAACCACGGGCACTAGTCAACTTTTCTTTCAACACGTAGAAAGCATGCATACAATCATTATTAAACACAAATGGCACGCCTGGGCAAGCAAACGTATAAGGTGGCTGGAGATTAAAATCCTTAATAAACCTACTGAGAGTTTCAAAGATGCCCTCCCAAGAAACCCTAATCCCTTAATCAACTGGGGCAACTTCCCCTATAACATCGATTTTGGCCCTATCCACCTCAATCCCATCATGTGAAACCAAGTGCCCGAGTACTATACCACTTTTAACCATGAAATGACTTCTCCCAACTTAAAGTCAAACGACTCTACACATCTATTAAGCACATGATCAATCTTAGCTAAACAAATATCAAATGACGAGTCAAACACGTAAAAGTCATCCATAAATACCTCCATGTAGTCGCCGATCATTTCGAGAAGATGGACATCATGCACCGCTGAAGGTTCCAGCATTGCAAAGATCAAACGGCATACGGCGGTAAGCAAATGTCCCATGCGTCTCGTGAACGCCGCCTTGATTGATCTTCCTGAGCTATGGCAACCTGATAATATCCCAACGTCAAGAAAACAATAAAATCGTGTCCGCTAACCTATCAAGCATTTGATCAATGAAGGTGTAGGGAATGATCCTTTGGTATGCATTCAATTTCCTAGAAGTCAATGCACATGCGCCCATCCTGGTGGCTCTGACCGGCACCAACTCCCTTGCTATTTTCGCAAGAAAGAATGCCCTTCTTTCGCACTACATGCACGGGTTCACCCATTCACCATCTACGACAGAAAGACGAGGCCTTCGCCATGAGTTGGTAGATCTCCTCTTCACTACTCGATATCACAGGTTCAACCTCTTGTCCGCCTCTCGCTGGACGAGCCTCTTCCAAGCGTGATGCGATGCATACATGTGGCGGGTTAATGCCACTGATATCGCCCAAACTCCACCCGGCAAGCTTGTTCCTCTTCAAACTCCAATCAACGATCTTCCTCATACCGCCAAAGTCGGAGATGATCACCGCTCGCCTCCCTTCCTCTAAGAACACATACTCAAATGCGCTGAAGCTCCGAGTTCAACAGATGGCTCTAAGCTTGCCACCACGCGGCTACTTCTGCCGGCCGATCCCATGAAGACCTCTTCAATCGTGTGTGCCTGCAAAAATACATTCTACCAAGGCTCAAAGATCGATAAAAGCACAATCATCAATATAATGAGAGAGGGCATTAAGACTATTTCTCACAATGGTCCCTAAAATACCATCTTAATAAGACCACTCTAACATCTATCACGGTATTAGTGGTGGCCATAAACGGTCTACTGAGGAGAACAAGCGCGAGACCTACCATCCTCCCGCATCCTCAACTTCCAAGACCACAAAATCCATCAAAATTATCGCACTTCCACATTAACCATAACATTTTCCACTACCCCTCGGGGTATCTCATAGATCTATCGCCCAATGGCGGTCATGCCTGTGGTTTCAATTCCAAGACTCCACCTCGAAAGATGTAATAAGGCATTAAATTAATTCTCCCCCAAATCAAGCATACCTAAGGCCTCTTTCCCATTCCCCATAGCAATCTTAATGATAAAGCTACCCGGATCGCTAAGCATGCGAAGGGGTTGCATGATTGAATTAGCTGCCTGAGACGACTAAATTGGCAATGTCTCCCCGCCCTCTTCTTGAGGCTGAGCTCCTTAAAGAATTTCACATAGGGGACAGCCCTGATGACGCCCAAAGAAAGGCAAAGTTGACGGTACTGAGACAAGAACTTGTAGAAATCATGAACTGCTGGTCCCGCTGCATTCACAACCGATGGGGATAGACCCGGCTTGAACAAAGTTCAAGTTCGTCCCTGAACATACGGATCGGCGGCTTTGGCAACTCACCTCATCTTTCTTCCTCGTGAACCTCTTCTTCAACACGAGGTTCCTCAACAACCCATGAGGTGCCGAGAAGGCACAGACCCGCATAGTCACCATGTTGTCGATAACCTTTCCACTTCGAGCACCACACGGCATGAGCTTGATGAGCTTGCCCGCAACTTGTTCTTTTCACTCACGCCTCATCTCATTAAGAGGCGGCAACCGACCCATAGCTTTCAAGACGCCCATCGCCGCCTCCGTACTTCATTCCTCCGATTGTTCTTAGCGGCGCACCCCAGAGGATCCTCGCAGAATCTGAGATTGGGGGACCGCGGGAAACCGTTGTTGCGGCGAGGCGGTGGGTGGTACCGCTGGCGATGAAGGCCGCCGGTAAGGATACGTGGGTAAGACGGCCGATATGGCCGCGATATCGATATCGCCGACCATGTTTGTCCGCTTGAGGATACTAATCAGCTGTATCGCCGCGGTGGGCACTGGGCGCAGTGTGAGGGCCGAGTTTGTGAGTTTGAACTCAACCCCGACTCGCTCGGTTCTTCCACCTCGAGTCAGTATTGTCGCGGTTTTGTCATAGTTCGCTCGGCTCATAATGTTGTCGAGGCCGAAAACCTTGCATAGCATAAGTCTACTCCACCTTCATAGACCAAGCGCCCATATTAGGGCAAATATCCGCAGATGTCCCATTTCCATGCAAATTCCACAAGGATGCATGAGAGAATTTCTGGAGCGCCTAACTCCCCGAGAAGGAGCATAACCTCCTGGTGGCGAAGGGAGCTCACCGCCAACTTCATCTCGCTCATTTCTCTCATGAGTCGTGCCATTTGCCTCGCCAACCGATCCAGTTCAATGAGTCGATGTAAGATCGACGCGACTCATGCTTTCTTGAAATTGCCATGACGCCAAAGATTTCGCCAAGAGCCTCTGCCGATATGAGCCATGTTGCCCCGCTGCGTCATTGCCGGCCTTTTCCCTCGATCGATTTCGTGATCCCATCGAGAAGAATTGGCATAACAAAACCAACGGAAGGTTGACGGGCATCGCCAAGCTTCGAATCTTTTCTCGCTTCACGGAACGCTCATCTAGATTCGCTTCAATGTCATAATTTTGATCAAGATCCTTCGCCTTCACGCGGATAGAACCTCAACATGAACCGCTCCACCACGTAATTCCATTTGTGGTAGCGTATGGAAAACTCAAGCCAAGACTCGCTTATCCTTCAAAGAATGAGAGAACAAATAAGATCTTCAACTGTTTCTTCGCTCAGCCCATCGTAGGGAATGACGCACCACTGATTATATTCTTCGATAAAACCTGTATGCCTTCATTTGTCATGCCATGAAAAGCAGGAATGAGGTTGAAGTGATTTCGCTTCAACTCATACCCACGGCCGGGCATAACGATCGGATTTGTAGCCTCCCTATCTTGGCTGAAAGAATCCCCATCGCTAGGACGCTGCCTCGCCATGATTGTTGTTCATTCGATCACCCATGACCCTCAAGGGAACTCTTCAAACAAAAATTATCGACGGTAGTAATCCTTCAACTGTGAGAACCGTCTCACACAAACTATCACAACTGAGTGATCAAAGTCACACACTAGGCAAGTCGCTGTTTGCTCAACTTGCAAGTATTTCAACGGGATGCCAATCTAGATTTAGCTTCAAGGCCCCCGCATACACAACACTCAACAACGAGATCAAACGAATCATGGGTACAAAATAAGAAAGGCAAGGAGAGAATAAAACGAAAACATGCAACATTAATAAACGCTTAAAGTTTTCACTTCGAACGGGCGCCTAAAATTTGTTTCAACTAAAAGTATACCTTAATTGACTCACAATCGAACGAGGTGTTGTAATAGGAAAGCTAACCCTAGTCGCTCTCTCAGGAAAACTTAATGTATGCATTAAGCCACACAAAAACAATTAAAATCCTAAACACTCTAGTCTCAAAGGTTGATAGATTACCTAGGCAAGGAATTATTAACTAAAGAAAACGAATTAACTAGGCGTAAATCGATAAAGCGTATAAATTATCTAGGCAAGAATTAAACCCTAAATCAAAGAACATGGAATTGAAATTATAAACCCTGGCATGAATCTAAATAATTAAACAAGACAAGATTACTTTGACAAATATCAAAATTAATCATAATCCAACTAAGAAATCAATAATAATCAAAATGTAAACGATTAACTAATAAAGCAATAGAAGAAACTTAACAATCGAACGATGGAATAGATAATGCAAACTTCGCACGAATCCAATATCCGTATAATATTATCAATCGATCAAAAAGAAAGAAGGAAAAGCAATGGAAATAAAATAACCGATGAAATCTCTCGCTTCCCAAAACACAAAAAGACGCAAAAGAAAATAATGAAAGGTGTGGTTTTCGCTGCTGAAAACGATATATCGGCTCAAATTAACGCTACAGCGGACGCGGCGCGCCAGAACAAGTGACCTCCCCAAATACGGACCATGCTGCTACCGACGCTGCTCGATCGGCTAGCCACCGAACGCAATGAGGCGCCGACTGCCGAGCTTATGGATGAAAATTTATCAGTACAGCACGACGCGCGAGGACCTCGCCAATCTGGATCAACCCAACACGGACGGAGCCGAGGCGCCGGACGCGAATGCTCGAGATGCGCCGGACGCAAACGAAGCGCCGGACCAGCTTTTCCTTCGGTTGGCGACGCATGAAGACTTGCAATATTACGCCGATTGGCGCTGCAGCGTCGGCAACAAAAGCTCAACGCAATCCTACCCTACACAAACACAAACGAACATGATTCCAATAAAAAGATATTCAAATATAACCAGAATGGAATCAAACGACGACAACAAAACAAAGAAAACAAAACAAAAACATGCGAAACAATCCTTTCATTCTTCGAATAGATAGGATATCATCTATGAAGACCAAAACGATTTATCCAAAATGGATGAAATACTTTGTTCATGAGGTCCCAACAGCTGGTGCATCGTTAATCCGAATGGCATAACTATGAACTCATATTGGCTATATCTGTTCTAATGCGCCTTTGGTACATCCTCGAATCAGATTTTCAGCCGGTGGTATCCCGACTGAGATCAATTTTCAGAATACACCGCTTCCTCGTAATTGATCAAACAGTCATCAATCCTGCAAGGGTATTTGTTCTTGAGTGTCATCTTGTTTAGCTCCCCGATAATCGATGCACATCCTCAAAGAACCATCCTTTTCTCGACGAATAAAACAGCCCTCAGGCGAAACATTGCCTAATGAAACCTAGATCCAACAATTTCGAATTCGATCTTCGCCCAACTCATTTGGGGCCATCCTATAGGGCCTTCGACACTGGAGCCGATCCGGTTCCAAGTCAATGGTGAATTTAGTTGTTCATCGTGAGGTAATCCCGAGATCTTCGAAATACATCCGGAAATTTCTAACAACTTCTATGTCCTCAATCCTCGCCTCGGTTTATCCTCCCTGCTCAAGTAGACAAGAAATGCACAGATCCTTTCTGTTCATCATCCTTCTCGCTTTTAGCGCCGAGCATAATCGATTCTCCTTCCCATGCCGATTCCATGAAAATGCGTACTTTATCCAGAAAGAAACGAATTTTTTCCTTTTCGCAAAGAATCGTGGAATGATTTCTAGCTAGCCACCCATTCCTAGATTATGTCCACGCCACCCATGGGTATTATGTTTAGATCATCGCCAAGACCTTAAGTGATCCTAAAGTCAACTCTAGGTTCGAAAGATACGCTGCATACCATAATCCCTCCTATAGCGAAGAGATTCTCATATCCCCACTTTACCTTTTCGCACCAAGTCCCAACAATTCTACCATGATCGGGTTATAAAGAACGCAAAGCACCCAGATCGAACAATATAATAATGTACGCTGAGTAGGCCCCATACCCGCCAAGTTTCCGATTTTGTTCGCTCCGCCCCGTGGGTGCGACACTTCACCGGGTCACTGAGGCTAACGGGTGCTCGCCTTCGTCTGGTCTCGCCGCGCTCCTGGTTGTGCTGTCGGTTGCCGCCGTGGTGGCCGCCTTGTTGCGGGTTGCTGCCATTGCAGCTGATGGAGTTGTTGTCCTGGGCCGGAATTGTACGAGGGTCATTAACCGTTGGTTGGGTCTTGAACGTGATAGCCCTAAGCGGTCATGCTGATAGGTTGATTTGCCTCACAATTGTTTTCGGGCACTGGCATTTGTCACGAAGGCCCGCTCGCCTTGAAGCGATTTACATTGCCACCGTGCACATTCCTTTGTGCATCCTATGGCATTTCTGGCGAGCCCTCATCCTGCTCATGCGGGCTCGCCGTGGAGCAAAGTTGCTCTTCCAACCTCGCCGGTTGGACCATATTTCTCGCCACATGCCAGACTCGTGATCCCATACCTTCCTTTGTTGCTATTTCGCATTGTTCTACTCTTCCTTTCATTCATCATATGTGTCCGGGCCGACATCGACTTATCCTCAGCATTACTCAATATCCAAAGCTCGAGCAAGAGCCTCAAGTGTCAGTCTCCATGGTCGGCAGAGACATCCGTATCTCCGGCCTTAGACCCGATCAATTTCTCCGACACTCTTAAGCCTGTCTACTTGTTCGCCAAGATTACGTCGACATATCGCAAAGCCGCGATCATAGTTGGTTACTGACATCTTTTCGCCCATTTAAGAATTCATGCCCTTTCTCTTCCTATAACTTGGTATGTACTAATCTACATCTTCTTTTTTAAAGTCCTCCCACGAAACTGCCCAGCTTGTTCGCAAGGAAGGTCTCTTCTTCGCCTCCCACCGTAAATCGCGGGTCCGCTCAGTGAAAGTTACACAGACGCCGCCCGCGCTGCACCTCAAAAGTTGAAAATTTGTTCAATGGCTCTCACCCATTGTTCACTTCCTCCGCTTCTTTCCAATAGACATGAGGGTTTCTGTTAGGAAAGCCTCGATCCCGCGATCAAGTTGAGGCTGGAGTGGTCTGTATATCTTCTTGCCTTTCTGGGATCCTACATCTTCCCGTAGTTCTTCCCGACCTCCGCCTCTAAGTGCTTGTTCCGGTTTCTTCTAGGAGGCATTCTGCTATATAAAACATATAATCATCAATCACTCATCATTCTTAAGGCTTAACATACATAATACCATCATAACCTCCTGCAAAACGAAGTTAAAATAAAACATTTCGTCTTTCCATCCAAAATTTCACGCAAAAGCTCACCTGGGTCATATATATAATCATTCAAAAGTCAGGAGGGTGATGTTCAAAACCAAAGGTCATAAAATGTAACAACAAAATCCGCCACGGCCTTCAAAACATCGAGTTTGTCTTTCCATCAATCCCATACATAAAAAAGAAAGAACAACAAATGCTAATCATAATAAAATCTAATCAGCTTCATCTAATGCCTTCACTGTGCTCCTTCCTACTCTTCATCCTCCTGGGTCCTCTTCCTCTTCTGGATCCTCTTCTTCATTAGAATCATCTTCCAGCACGCACTTAGATGATCCCCGCCATCATCTCCTACCACGGTATGTCGCGCACTGGTTTGAAGTCATGGTCGCCATATAGGTCGAGTCATGGCGAATGACTATAGCCATCGAAAGCATCCGATACGCCATCCGCTGTCCGACTGAAATGCTCCACGGGGCAGGGATAGTGGGTGGTAAGCGGATCGATGTCAAGCTAATGCGAGGAAAACGTGTTCTCCTAAAGTTTCCGCATGCGCCTCTCCAAACGAAAGGTGTCCGCCTCATCAAACCGGTATGGAGGCACAACTGGTCAACTGCCCGACCTCCAAGATACCCCCCTATGACTCATCCCGCCAGTGTACTCGTGGAGGAGATATGGTCCCCTGCAGCTCCAGATAGGCAGAACGTAAGTCGAGACTTACTGAACCCGGCGATCTCCTACCGATCATAGCCGCCAACCGCCGCGTAGATGTAATCCCCGATATCTCCCGAACATAATCCTCCCAATCATGTGGGAGTATGGCTAAGAGACGCCTCGATGCGCCGAATCACCGCACCACGGGCTCTGCATTCCTCCAAAGTCAAGGTAATACATCGGAACTCGCCTAAATCTTCGCCGAACATCCAACTTTCACGATAGGTGCGCATCACTTCCTGGAGTGTGTGGTCCTAGCCTCCTCCCAGCTATGTATCGCATCCTCCATCCGTTCATCATAAACTAACATAAGTCAACTAACGCCATCCGATAAGCGTAGGATATCTTAAGAACATCTTATAAGCAACTAGGTTAAACTAAACAATCTATAAGGTAGATACACGCACGTGTACATCACAATATCTTATATTCTATTCTACTGAAACGACATTTCTAATATGCTCTAAGGTATAAGCTATGCTATGAGATCCTTGCTCTAAACAAAACACTTAAACTAATGTTCAACAGACTCTAGCGATTCTCTGAGGCAGAATTAGGAATTTTGTTCTTCATAACAAATGAAGTTCAGACGTTAAGAGTACGCAGTGAAACCATGTGTAAATCAAGTTCTAACGAAAGAGAACTGGTAAAATAAATTTCATGCATCAAGGCAGGAAATTGCGCGCATCGCTACAAAATATAAATTCGGGTAAATGTCATTCGTAGTACTGACTATCGCTATTCCACATCTTCAAGTCGACTTGGCCTCAAGTCAAGTCAAGTCAAAGTCAAGGTCAAAGTCAAAGTCAAAGTCAAATCCATGTCATAGTCGGCCGACTCACACATGTCGCATGGTGATGTCATGCTCGATGTCGCTCTCTCTAGGTCAAGTCATCCTCGCTCATCCTTTATGTTTGCTTTGTCGCTCGAGTTCGAGGCTATCGCCACTTTCGCCTTCATGTCGCCCTTTGTTCTCGTGGTGAAAAGGAGTTCATATTTCTATGTTCTTTCACAAATGTGAGCATGCTCCTTAGAGTCTATGTTCTTCGTGATAACATATCGCTCATCATAAGGATTTTTTGAATTTTCAAATAAGGTTTCAAAATAACGACATAAACCATTCATACATGTATATCAATTTGAAATCATCCTTTCAACACCGATCAATCAACACAATTCATCATGTACTCCACTCAAAACCGATCACTGAATAACTCCACGCTGATTTTTAAAATCAAGGTATGAAAAAAGTTTTCTTGTTTAAACTCATTTCAAACATCATACATTTCTTCACCCAATGTGGGTCTACTTTCATCGATTTCCAAAACAATGTTGTGAATTCCACATTTTTCCATCAAAATATACTTCCAAATTGCTCATCATTCAAAACTCTTCATTTCATGAGTTTGAGAAAGAAATCGCCACCTTTTCCTGATGAGCTCATGGATGAGTGTTGAGAGTCACAGATTTCTAGTCCGCACGATCTAGACTTAGTTTTTGAAAGAGTTTGGGGTTTCAAAGAGCAAGACGATCCATCACTACTCCCCTCCTCTGATAACCCGGACCGGAGTGACTAATACTAGAATAGTATTTCGGGTTCACAAGGGCTAATGTAAAGGTCATATAAAAAGTAAACTAACATGCTCGAACATAACGAAGATGATATCAAAACAATTCAAGAGGTTTAGCCATCGACCTAAAGGTCAGAATGGTCCGACGGACCTCAACAATGCTTAACATCATACATAACCTAATAAGTTCGTAGTTTGCATGAAAGTGTGTGAATATATATGTGACGATATGCATTCAAGGTGAAACAAAATTTTAACAGTAACAGGACACCGGACCTCCATCACCATCATCGAGCTCAACCGCACATTTAAAACAAATATGCGGCTAAGTACAAAATTGCACTGGGACCTCATGCCGAAAACATTTTATCATAAGTAAATTACATCGCCAATATCATGGTAGACACAAGCGGTTTTAGTTGAATGCCGCGCTTACTAAAACATTTTCGTCAGAAGTCGCCGCCGAGCATTTTTCTGTGGTATGATCCGTATCCCATAATCTCATCTCATCATGTCATCAAAGTCCAAACGCCGAGAGGAGCCTCCTCAACGACGCCGTGACCGGCCGGAATTGTCCCCAAGACACAACACGCTCGTGTACACGCTTAATCCTAGCGCATCGCCTTCCAAAGATAGATCCGATATCGATTTCATAACTGGTTGGGCACCCAACAAAATTCATAACATTTCATATCATCATATCATTTCACAACATTCATTCCTGATCAGATCCATACACAAATGTAAATATTTTTCGGTGTAATTGTAAACATTTATCAACAGCTGAAAATAAGCATGTCAAATAAATTCATTTGGAAATAAATTTAAACGAGAAGCTCAGATTTTGGTTTAGGTAAAGAAGCCCCACCCGACTATGGTTCTCCTTAATTGAGTCCAGTTCGATTCCTCAATGTCCATTGTGCGTCTCGGCCCACACCTTTATGTAAAAAGAGGTTTTAGTACGTCGCTCACGCTTCGAGACTTCATCAAGATAAACTTTGATATTCTATATCGAATATACCGAATTCCTTAACAATTCAATACCTTTCAAATACGATTTCAATCAATGCTCGCTCTTCAGACACGCTCAACTATTTCGCTTAACCTTCGGTTTAAACGCTCAACGATTCATACGCTCTTCGATATAAGGATTTCATTTATGAAATCTTTTCTACTAAAGAGGTATCTTACCTAATTAGTACGCCTTATCGCATTAGCGATTTATCGAACGATTGTGATGTTCGACTTTTAAAAATCAACAAAGTCAACAATTTGACTATTCAAATAAGAATTTCACTAGTTCATTTTATAAATCGACTTTCAATCGATTTCATTTTGTAAAGTCCAAATTTCGATTTGTCACGAATCCATGGATTTATTAATATTTTCCCAAATATTAATCCTTTTAATCATTTAAACATATATTTTGTTTAATAACGTTATTAAATATAACGTTCGCCTCAAACATAGTAATCGATGTTTATAAAATTTTATAGAATCCAAATATGTCTAAACTAATATTTAGACATATAATTTATTATTAAACTGATTAAAAGGATTTAAAATCCTTATAAATATATAAAAGCTCTCGTACTTCAATAAATTACCAAATGGTTTTCAAAAAAATTTAAATTCATATAGTGTATTATTATACACTATGGTCATTAATATGAATTAATAACATCCAAAGGATATTCGTCCTCATCTTATAATTATTATAAGGTCCTCAGAATTCCAATAATTATGGAATAATTGTCCAACAATTCCCAAAATTTTATACACTTAGTACAATGTCCCAACATTAATATATAACACATTTATAACCTATAGTCCATCATAAACAATTTATTCATCAGAATATTCTACATTCTCACGGTATTTTCAATAAATACCTAACATTTATCAAACAATTTTAGAAATTCTAATAAAATTATATCATGCTCAAACATTATATTATAACAACGCGAATAACATAACATCAACCAAACCATTTGAAATCATCACCATACGAGCATGTAAGTTTCGCTTTTTTTTGAGTTTCATAGGTTTTTGGTTTCCAAAATTTTAACAATTATACACTATGCTTATGTACATATAATATAACAATATAACATAATAAAATTCATCAAAACCATTTGAATCATCACTCAAGAGCTCAAAGCTCACGGCTTTTGATTAAAATGGTAATTGATTTCCAAAAATTCCAACAAAATCATGTAAAACATAATCAATATACTAGATCAACAATATACCATCTAGATGTTCAAAATAAAAATCATACACCAAGATATAATTTGATATAGCTCACGGATTTTCTAAAAATTCATGCATTTGATTTTCAAAATTCTAATAAATTCATAGAATATATAATCAAGGTCCTAGAGCATTAATATGTCGCAATGCTTAAAAAAATCATACACCAAGGTACACATTCATATAGCTCTCGGTCCTTTAAAAAAATGCTTAGATTTTTCAAAATTCTAAATAAATTACTACGAACCCTAATCATATTATAGAACAATATTTCATCCTCAAAATAAATTGAAAACAATCGTCACACCTAAATATTTTTATCATTTTCAAAATATTTTTAACATGTTCTAAGGTCTCGAACACAAATATATAGGTTAGATCAATTCATACATTCATATGCAATAACCTATGCCATCTAATATATATTTCCTATTTTTAACAATAAAATCAGCAAGAACATATAAGCCAACAACATCTCATATTCAAGAACATTAAAGACATACATACATATATATAAATATGCTCGACTTTCATGAAAAAAAAAGGAAGAGAAAATCAGTTAGGTCCCGTTTACCTTTGGAAATGGATAGTTCACAAGAACAATGTAGGTATCATTTGGGTGAAGGACGAACGAGACAGAAGAAAATTTTAGAAAAGACGGGATGGATCGCCATGGTCAAGTAAAGAGATGAGAGAAACGAGAGAATATGAGTTGAAAGGCTTGAGAGGTATAATGAAAACAGTGCGTAAGAGTCCCTCCCCTATATCTCTCTCTCAAACACCCTCACACACAAAAACATAAAAATTATCTTAAAACGGGTTAGTGGGATGTGATGAGTGGAGAGTTCAAAAAGGCTCTTCATGCATCGCCAATGAAAAGAAATCCATGCTTTGTTCGAAAGTGGCACATGGCCGCCTATTGGTGTTTAAGAGGGTGATTTTATTTTGTTTATACCATAATACATATATTGATCAAGATATAAATCATAGATATATAATACATGCCATTAAAATAATTAAATCATCACAAGGCATAATATACTTAAAATAGCGAAATTAAGAATAAAAATATAATTCGTAGCCACTTATTATTATCAGCCTTTTCGTCAAATACACGATTTATATCATATCCCCACGCCCATCCCGAGGAAGGCACGAATGCCGGGTATTATGGGGGTTAAGTCGAAGATGGATACATATAACATACAATATAGAAGACGTGACCATGAACGGGCAGATCTCTTTAACTAGACATATCCTCGAGTGGCGGTGCACAAACAATCCACCAATGTAATAATATCGATACCATAACCTCGTAAAACATGATTGGTTTATAACAAGTAATGCAAGAAAGCAAAATAGCATTACATCCGCTGACTAGACCTCAACCACATAGCATGCTCTGATCAGACTCACAACATAAAACATAACAAATCTTGTTCCCAATCGAAGCAAAATATGGACAAGAATACATCAATATCGTAGTACGTGATATAACACAACATCAAGGAAGATAGCATGAAGAACCAGCGCAGCTCCACCCCTCGCCGCCTGGCCCAAATTCTCCTCCATCTGCAGTGAAAAGATTTTGAAAGAGTTGGGTGAGTACTAGCGCACTCACCGGGTTTTATCATAAATCAAAAGAATCATGATGTGCAGTGTTCGAGCACTTACCTTAGAAGGTTTTAAACGTAAGTCCACTTCTAAGTAAGCAAAATAGATTTTCATTTTCGATACCGATCCGTTATTATCGTTATTCTCATCATAGAACCATGAACCACGGCTCGTAACGTATCCCACCAGCCCATCACATCTCATTCATTCGCCCGAACATATCCAATGGCCCATACCGAACGATCCACTGGCTAACTCGTGTGGACTTCAGGTCAAACCGCCGTAACCATAACCACCTCATTACCATTTCCGTGTGGACTTCCGGTCTATCCCTTCGTAACCATAACCACGTGTTCTGGGGTCTATCCCCACGATCAATACTCAAGATGGTGATCAACCCACCGAATAGAGATCCGCACAACCATGATAGAACCATATCTCTGATCGTAGAACAAGAATAACTTCATCAAAACATTTTACGGCGACATGTTTTATTTTGAAATATCGTAGTAAATAACTCAAAATAAGCATATATAACCCAACCTAAATGTATTTAAAAACATTAACCGGGAGGTATCTACGGATCCGATGACTTCACCGATCGTGACCGTAGGTACCGTAACAAGACGGAACAACTTTGGGGTTACATCCCACAAAGCAAAGCAACAACGTGATCCAAACGAAGATCGTAGCAAAACTAGGTTTTCGACTTTCTCAACCCACATTTGGCACTCTCCGGTTTTCAAATCAACTCGATGCGTATGAGAAATATATTCAAGGCATCAAGACCTATAATAGGGTACTTTCAAAATATGCATGCATGCAAGTCGACTCAAATCTTAGCAAACAAGAAGCTTCAAAAATCGATGCTCATCCTCGATCTAGATAAACCATCCAAAATCGATGCATGAAAATGGAAACATAAGCAATATGCATAACTATCTAACACGGAATGACAAGCTACGTTGAAATGGATAACCCGGCATGTACTTCCTTTAGAAAACTCAAGCAACGTAAAACATCCCATATGCGTAAACGCGAAAATGTAAAAACGAAATCGGTACTTTAGTAGAATGATAGCCCTAACTCAAAACCTAAAGGACCCAGAGCTGGGGCAGGTCTGTCTGCCACCAATTGGCGGCCAAGAGGGCGACACGACGGCCTTGGCTGGCAAGGCGGTTCACAATCGGCCGGCCCCATTGCTTTCCGCCGTCCCTTTAATCCCGAGTTCTATGCTATACGATCTACTAAAAGGCGGAATCAAACAAGAAAAGGACAAAATGTAAAACGGGCTGCCCGGAGAGGTTGATCGTGGGGGGGCTCGGCAAAGCCAAGAATGGCGCCTGGCCGAGCCTCCCTACTCGATCCCCACTCCTCCGGCTCAGCAGCAGCACTGAGCTTCTCGCCTTCCATAAACACAGAGAGACGAAGGAAATGAACGCTGAAAATGAAGGCCCTAGCCTCCTATTTATAGGAAAGGGTCAGGTCAGTGCATGTTGCAAGCGCCCTTTTTCGAAAACGCAAAAGCGACGCAACTTTTGCAAACCGACTCCAAATTTACAAACTTGTACCCATGGACACGAAATAAAAAACCTGACACAACGAATATAAACAAGATATGCTTTTAAAAGACCAATGAAAGTCCGGCTTTCGATAACTTCCCTGAGTGCCAAACCTTCATGGGTGGTCGAAACTCGATACTTAGTGTCTATGAATTCGCCATAAGACACTCTTCACAATGCCCGAGGTTTCGTGACGGTCGATCACCGAAACAAAAGTCAACCTTTGACCTTTTTCTCTAAAAACGTGCCATACAAAAATGAGTTTAGAAAGGACGGTATTACATCCCTCCCTCCTTAGAAAAATTTCATCCCCAAAATTTCAAACACGCGAGAAAACAACTCGTGGCATCGAGCCTCGAACTTGTCTTCCAACTCCCACGTAGCTCCCTCCTCTCCGTGGTGATTCCACAACACTTTCACCAACGGAACCGCTTGTTCCTCAATTCCTCGACTTCGCTCCAAGACAGCCACCGTCTTCCTCGTAACTCGCATCCCGAGCAAGAACCACTGGTCATGCTTGATCACGTGTTTTGGCTCGAATACGCATTTTCTCACCGAGAAACGTGAAACACGCCACGAACATCTCCGGCGCTAGCGGCAAAGCTAACCTATAGGCAACGGGCCTATTCTCTCAAGAACTTCGAAGGTCCAACGAACCCTCGTCAGAATTTACCTCGCTTCCAAAACGAATCTAATCCTTTCGCTGGGGAAACCTTATGAAAACGCGATCTCCGATCATGAATCAAGATCCGACGACGCTTGTCCGCATAGGACTTTGCTCTCCGCCCGAGCTTCCTTGATCCTTCGCTGATCTCGATCGATAACCTCGATCGCCTCACGAACCATCTCTCGTCCTAACATCTTCCTCTCGCCCACTTCGCCCCAATAAAGTGGCGATCGACACTTCCTTCCGCATAACGCTTCATGGAGCCATTCCTATGGTGGCATGATAACCGCTGTTATAGCAACCCACCAAAGGTAGTATCTCTTCCCACTTCTCCTCTATCGCCACGATCGCCGCAAGATGTCTTCCAAGACCTAAATCGCCCTTTCCGACTAACCGTCCGCTTGAGGATGGAATGA
The DNA here is from genome assembly GCA_036937905.1 of Salvia rosmarinus. Classification (NCBI taxonomy): domain Eukaryota; kingdom Viridiplantae; phylum Streptophyta; class Magnoliopsida; order Lamiales; family Lamiaceae; genus Salvia; species Salvia rosmarinus. Next base: position 17,448 of record JAODLM010000746.1, read on the forward strand.
TGTATCGAGATTCGCCGTCCCTATCGCTTCCTCGCATACTCCTCCAAAACCTCGACGTGAACCTCGGTCACGATCCGACGAATCGATATCGCACACCATGTAACCGCATTTATTTTTCGACGAAGTCGAGCAAGCTTATCTAACCCAGACGCCATCCGAATCGGTAAGAAATGAGTCGACTTCGCTACCATCGACGACAACCCATAAAGCGGTGTTTCCTCACGACCTTGGAAAACTCACCACAAAATCCATACCGATATGATCCCATTTCCACTGGGATAGGTAGCGGTTGCAACAAACCTAACGGACGCAGGTACAGCTTTCACTTGTCGACAAGCCAAACAACGCTCCACAAACGCTGCTACATCCTTTTTCATCCCTTCCCACCAAAAGTTCCTCTTAAGGTCTCTCGACATTTTGGTGCTTCCATGATAAGTCAGATATGGTGCCTCATGAGCTTCACTCATGATTTTATCTCTCAATTCCCTATCGAGTGGCACACATAACCTTCCTCAAATAGTAGCCTTCGCTCGTGTCTTCGCCTCTTCCGTGAATCCCCTCGCTAGCTTCCACCTTCACCGCTTTCAAACGCATCTTTCCAAGAACTCATCTCGCTCGACCGAGGGCGAGCTAAAACACACCTTCACCAATTCAGCTGATCAATCGCAATCGCACGAGGTAATCGAAGCGCGGTAAGTTAACACGAGTCGCCCCTCAAGGAAAACTTAACAGGCCATTGTTCGTGTCGCCACGTAAAGCAATTAAATCCTAAACATTCTAATACCAAACGGGCTGAACATGCAGGAATTGAAATACGGAAATTTAAACAAAGATCCTAAGCTGGGGTTGTCAAACCCGAGCTATACTAATAAAGCGATAAATCTAAACCAGGGTTGTCAATCCCTAGTTGAACTATAAAAGCGATAAATCAAGGCGATAATAAAAGCAATAGCAATTTATTGTTCATGTGGTTTGTCAATCCCTAATCTAAATCAAATTGCAAATAAATAATAATCAACAATCATCCAACGTAACTTGAAATAAATCGCATGATAAATTAAATGTATGAACACAATCCATCATCACTATGGAATCGAATTCAATAAAGATCATCACAATAATAATATGAAATTGATTCAAAGAATAATTCCAAAGGTAAAGCAAATAATCGATAAAATGAATTCAACCTCGATCCAAAGCAAAATCAAAACAAAAGCAAGGATTAATATTCTAAAATCAGATCTATTGTTGCTCGAAATTAAGCTCGAAGAAATCAAGATCGAGAATGGAGAGAAAATCGCCAGGCGCCATGACTAGAATCAAGAACCATTTTCGACCTAAACGCGCAAATATATATATAATGAAAGTGAGCTAGGTTCGATGCGAGCGACGCAAAATACATTCTCGCTTTGAATATGAACGCCGCCGGGAGTGAGCTTTGCCGAGAATAGCATCGAACGCCGCTGAGTGAACGCCGCAGCGCGTCAGCCGAGTTGGCCGGATCGAAAGGCAACGAGCGGCACGCGAGGAAGCAGCGCGGAGGAAGGCAACGCGCTGGGAGAAGGCGCCGGTCAAGCTGGGCCGGATGCTTCTGGGCGACGGCGAGACAAATGGGAGCGCCGCGCTGGTGGAGACAACAGCCGGAGGGAGCGCGACGCAAGGCCGGCGGATGGGCGCCGATGCGCGGCGCGGGCGGCGGGCGACGGCGGGCGCGAGTCACGGCGGGCGCTGGGCGCGGGCGTGGAGCGCGGGCGGGCGCTGGGATCCGGCTGGCGACGGAGTTTTGCTGACGGACGGGAGGCGCTGAAAGCGCCGGACGGGCGGAGGCGCTGAGCGATGGCGCTGGCTGGCGCGCGACGTTGCGCGCCGCGCACGGGCGAGCGCCGAGGTAATTGACGCTGCTACAGACTTCAGCCGGCGCTGGTGGCCGAGTGACGCGGCGCGGGCACGGGCGCGGGCATGTGCGGCGGCGAGCGGCGAGCGCTGGCGTCGGCACGCACGTGCGCGACCGACGTTGCCTGCTTCTCGCCCGAACTCCGATTTACGAACCGCTTGTGCCACGAACTCCTCGTCAAATGTTTTCAATAATATATGATCCTTGGCAGATCCAATTCATCCTATTTTATGCTGTTTTCCTACAAAACATCGAGACGAACTAAGTAAGTTCGAATCGATGAATATTAATCGAACCAAAGGCATAAATAGGACAAACCATAGAAAATGACATGTAAAACAATACCAAGAATCATCACAAAATCAAACCAAACAACTCCCCACACTTATCCATTTGCTTGTCCTCAAGCAAAGTCTATACTAATAAGGTTCGAAAGATAGCTCATACAACTTTACCCTTATTCTAATCAATCAAACCTTATCAATTCCCACACTTAGTGTTTACATAATTCAAAGATAATGTGAAACAAATCAAGAACGGCAATCGACTTCCAAAAATAAAAAGGTAATCGCTCGCACTCCAACTCTCCGCTTAGAGGTGAATTAACTAATGTGGTCACCTTTAGCAACAAGTTTTTTTAAGAGCACAAAGAATGTTTTAACAAATTTTGGAATAATGTTCGAAGGTGCAGTCTCGATGAACTCGAGTATCCTAACATGGTTTCCCATGTCCATTTCTCAAATTACGAAAGAGGGACATAATCCCATCCTCCATTTCAACAATCTCAACAAGATATCGAGCTTTAATTCTCCTTATTTTCTTCTTCTTTTTCACATTTTTTTTTATTTTTATTTTATATAAAATGAAACAAGTATATAGGTAACCACAATGTTAACACTACCCCTAACATCACCGACAAATCACATCAATTTCCACCGATTCAATTTCTATCAATCACAATCTCACAATTCACATTATACTCAAATCATATATCACCAAAAGTTTTGAAATTCAAAAAGGTCCGATCAATACCACGTAGTTCAACAGACAAATCAAGATCCTAACTTATTCGATAGACAAAACTCAAGTCCAAACAATCAAAATAAGCACAAGGGCACGCCATTAAGCATACAAAACAATACCATCACGCATACAAATACTGAGTAAACATGCCCCATTATTTAATTCGAGCACCGCCCCAAAGCTCAAAACATTAAAAGCTCAAAATAACCATAGAGGATGATACTTCCCGATAATCGGCAGCAAGGTTAATGCGATGAGAGTTGAAGCATCACGGCTTCATCTCGTCACGACAACTTTCCAGATCCGAGCAAAACAAACTCAACAACAAGAGATAGATCAACAAGAACAACAAAACAAAACGAAGAAAAGAAAGAAAAGAAAATAAAAACACCGCGGTAACTCCCACGAGCATTTCGCTTAACGTCGTGAGCACGACGTAAACTGCATAACAACGGACTATCCATAGTCCTTCACCGCAGGAATACCATCTCGCCGTAGCATCAATAGTAACCATATATGCACAAAGAACAAGAAAGAAGAAAATAACAAATCATTTAAGCTCAAGTCAAACATCCTATTCTCCAAAGTGAAATAGATAATTTCAATTCCCAAAGCACAATATTTTGGTGAATTAGAAGTCGACAAATTATGGATGTTACCTCAATCTTTATTATCATTGTGACCTCCTCCTGGATCCCGATCACATGTTGAGGCAAGCTCTTTCGCTCCCGAGCGGGCTTTGCATGTCATCAACTTCGAGTGCCCACTCTTGCTTCATCCCTCTTCATCCTCCTTCACGTGTTCGATAACTCTTCACCTCCGTGAGTGAGTGTTGAACGATACCGACCGGATTTACCCACTCTTCCTTGTTATCCGCTCTCATAAAACGCCATCTGGCTCGATTATGCTTCTCATCCACACGTGCCCACCCGCTCTCACTTTCCACCTCATCCGCTGCAGCGCTCTTCGTGTCTCTCCCACCCCATCTTCAACAATTGGGTCACTTCCAAGAGTAGTGACCATCCGAGCTTGATCGGGTTGGTGCGGAAAGGTGTGATTTCAATCACCTCGCTTTTCCACCCTCGTGATCGCAGCAGCTCATCTAATGTCTCTTCCACCCAATTTTCAACTATCGATCACTTTCTAGAACAAAGGACCGACTAGATCCGATCGGATTGGTTTGAAGTTCCTCCTTGCCGCAATCGCTATCAAGGTGCTCGACATATCCTATTTGCCTCCAAACGCAAAGTCGAGGCATTTGCAAGATCCAAACTTTGACTAAAGCATCCGCTTTATGAATGGACAGCTTTCTTGAGTTAACTCATCCTCCCAAGCCGCTATCCGAGGTGGAGGTGGCCGCGTATGAGTAATGAGGTGGAGGTGGTTGTTGTGGGTACTCATACCGAGGTGGAAAGGTGGTTGCTCCCGAGAGGCATTGTAGGATTGATCCTCATAGGGCTGGAGGCGGTTGATCCCAGAGGAATTGGAGGCTCGATCCTCAAAGCACGGTGGATTCCAATATTTCGGTCGTTGTGGAGGCTGCGCCGCTGTGGATCCCAATATCCCAAATCGGGTCAGGGTCGCTGTTGCCGCCGGATCCCAAGAAGGATCATATGCTTGTGGCTCATACCGACGGACATCCTCGAAGTCGACTTGGGCCCTTCTTCAAAGAAGAATTTGCCCAATATTTACGAACTTTCCTCCCCAGCCGGGTTGACCATAATCGCATCGCCGATAACCCCGCATAAGCGATACCAACAACAAAACAAAATTACACGCATCGTGGGAGAAAATAACCAAATGTAAAGAAAAGAAACACAAAACAAACAACACAAACAATACGCTTAAAGTTTCCCCAAGAACGGCGCCAAAATTGATCGAGCTAAAACACACTCAAATTCACTCGCAATCGTACGAGGTAATCGTAGCGTGGTAAGTTAACACGAGTCGTCTCTCAAGGAAAACTTAACAGGGCCATTGTTCGTGTCGCGCACAGAAAGCGATTAAAACCTAAACATTCTAATACCAAACGACGGTTGAACATGCAGGAATTAAAATACGAGAAATAAACAGCGATCCTAAGCTAGGGGTTGTCAATCCCGAGCTATACTAATAAAGCGATAAATCTAAACCAGGGGTTGTCAATCCCTAGTTGAACTACGAAAGCGATAAATCAAGGCAGTAAATAAAAGCAATAGCAATTCTATTGTTCATAGGGTTTGTCAATCCCTAATCTAAATCAAATTGCACATAAATAATAATCAACAATCATCCAACAAGAACTTGAAATAAATCGAAAGCATGATAAATTAAATGTATGAACACAATCCATTGTCACTATGGAATCGAATTCAATAAAGATCATCACAATAATAATACTGTAAAATTGATTCAGCAATAATTCCAAAGGTAAAGCAAATAATTGACGAAATGAAATTCAACCTGGATCCAAAGCAATAATCAAAAGAAACAAAAGCAAGGATTAATATTCTAAAAATCTGTATCTATTGTTGCCTGGAAATTAAGCTCCGAAGAAATCAAGATCGTCACCGGAGAGAAAATCAAGCAGAGGCGCCATGACTAGAAGAAAAACCAAGAACCATTTTCTGACCTAAAACGCGCAAATATATATTAACTGAAAGTGAGCCAGCGTTCAAGGTGAGCGCACGCTCAAAATACATTCTGCCTTGAATATGAACGCCGGCTGGGAGTGAGCTTGCGAGGAGAATAGGCTGAACGCTAAAACTTGAACGCGCGCGCTCATAGTTACGCGGATCGAGCCCCGCAAGCTCGCTACGCGGAGGGCGCGGAGGAAGGTAACGCGGAGAAGGGCGCTGGTCAAGCCAGCCGGATGCTTCGCCGGGCGCTGGGGACAACGCGAGCGGGCGCTGGGCGGGCGCGAGCGCCGGGCGGAGGGCACGTGACGCGGGCGGATGGGCGCGGATGGGTGGCATTGGGCGGCGCGGCGCGCAGCGCGGCGCGTCGCGCGCGGCGCTGGGCATGCGGGCGCGTGAGTGCGCGGACGGTGGGATCGGCCGCTGACGGAGCTCGGCGCTGGGCGAGGCGCCGCTTTCAGCGCCGGACGGGGGAGGCGCTGAGCGATGGCGGAGGCTGGGCGGCGGTATGTGGCGCCTGCGCGATGGGTGGCGCCGGCTGGCCTTGAGCACCGGAGGTAAATTGGGCACGCGCTGCACCCAGCCGGCGCTGGTGGCCGAGTGACGCGCACGGGCGCGCGGGTGCGGGCGGCGGGCGGCAACGGCGGGCGAGCGCGGGCGCTCGCGCACGCGCGATTTCGACGTTGCCCGCTTCTTCGCCCAACTCCGATTTACGAACCGCTTGTGCCTACGAACTCCTGCCGAATGTTTCAATAATATATGATCCTTGGCAGATCCAATTCATCCTATTTTATGCTGTTTTCCTACAAAACATCGAGACGAACGGTAAGTCCGAATCGATAAATATTAATCGAACCAAAGGCATAAATAGGACAAACCATAGAAAATGACATGTAAACAATACCAAGAATCATCACAAAATCAAACCAAACACTCATCGGACTCACGATGGCTTCTCTCGATCCGGTTCGGTCACTGTCAAAGTAGAAATCCTGCACGATTCCGAATCACTTCCAGCTAAGCTTCTCAAAATCTCGAATAAGCTCTTTCTCTCAAGAAAACATCAACTCGCCTCGACTTGCGACTAAGAGCATCACAACATTGGCTTTCCCCGTGATAACCAATCATAATCCTTCACCAACTCTAGCCATCTCCTTTGCCTCATGTTCACTTTTTTTTGTTCAAAGAAATACTTGAGGCTCTTGTGATCCGTGAAGATCTCACACTTAACTCCACGTAGATAGTGCTCCAAATCTTCAACGCATGAACGATCGCCGCTAACTCCGGTGTCGTAAGTTGGGTAGCTCAACTCGCGGTTTCAACTAACGAGACGCGTAAGCTATAACCTTCCCATTCTCGCATAAGAACGCAACCTAAACCAAGCTTGATGCATCGGTGTAGACCACAAACCCATCGCTCCTTTCCGCACGGCTAACATCGGAGCGGTTGTTAGCTTCTTCTTTAACTTCGAAACTTGCTTCACAAGCTTCGACCATGAAAACTTGATTCCTTTCTCGAGTATTAAGGCCATCGGCCTTGCCAACTTCGAAAACCTTCGATGAAACGCCTATAATATCCGCCGCCAAGCCTAGAAAGCTTCAACCTCATTGGCATTAGTCGGAACCTTCCGCCATTTACCGCTTCAACCTTCACTGGTCGACTTTGATTCCTTCGCATACACGATATGTCCAAGGAACATCACTTCTCTTAGCCAAAACTCGCACTTTCTATACTGCATACAACCTCTCTCGTCAGAACGCTTCCAAAACGGACGGAGGTGTTCTCTATGCAACTCGCATTCTTGGAATAGATGTGAATATCATCGATAAAACCAAGACGAAACTATCCGACATCGATGGAAAACTCGATTCATCGATCCATGAAAACCATCGCGATTGTCAAACCAAACGGCATCACGATGAACTCGTAGTGCCCATACCTTGTTCTCAACACGGTCTTCACAACGCCCTCCTTCCCGATCTTCACCGATGGTAGCCCGACCTCAAATCGATCTTAGAGAAGACACTTGCTCCTTCGAGTTGGTCAAAAGATAGTCGATCCTTGGAAGAGGATATCCGTTTAATCGCCGCTTATTCATCTCTCTCGTAGTCAATGCACATCCGCATTGACTCATCCTTCTTCTTGACGAATAGAACCGGCGCCCCCACGGGACACGCTTAGGTCGGATAAAACCTAGATCCAACAGCCCCGCAATCGCGCTTTCGGATCTTGCAATTCCTTAGTGCCATTCTCGTATGGTGCCTTTGATATCGGTGCTGCTCCCGGTTCCGCATCAATAGTGAATTCCACTTGTCTATCAGCGTAAACCCGCACGTCCCTCGAAACACGTCCGGATATTCACACACCATCGCTCCTCTCGCAATTGCTATACTGCTCGTCGCCTCGTCAAACTTACCAAGAAAGTCCGACAGCTTCCTTCCCGATCATCCTCAACGCCTTCGTCCGAGATCATTGGCACGCAAACACCCATCCTTATGCCGTGGAAACAAACTTCCACTCATTCGGCCGTTCGAAAAGCGACTTCTCTCGAGACAACGATAGTCGCCACGTGCTTTTCCAACCAATCCATGCCAAAGATGACATCGAAATCTTCCATTCCGATGACATGCAAATTGACAAAGACCTTTTGCTCACGATTTATACCTCTTGGTTTGGGCATATCTTTTTGCTTTAGCACTTCTCGACGGGATGCTAATTTCGTGGTACTGTGATTCCTTGGGTACCAAACCCAACTGCACACGATTTCCGGGAGCTTGAGGCTCGCTGTGATTCAATATGGCGACACCCTTTCCGCTTGCTGCGGTGGCCTTTGGTTTGCCGGCCCTAGGGTGACCTCCTCGCCTCCGTTGTTTGTCCTCGCGAGCCCGATTCTCGCCTCTGTGGAGATGGATGTCGCCATCTTGCGGCCGCACCGCCGCCCTCCTAACGGACAATCTCGAGCGTAATTTCCAGATTTCTTACAACGATAGCACTCGGTGCTACCTTGCTCGCACTCACGAAATGATTCCTTTGGCATTTCGGCACCAAGGTTTTTCCACACCCCGCCGCACGGGTTGGAAATTCCTTCCCAAGGTTGCTTTTCTCTCACTTGAATGCCTTGATTCCTCGAATCATCGACCGCCTCGTTCCCTCGAACACCGATCGCTTTTCCTCGATCTTCCCATTTCTCTTACCTCTTCCTCCGCCAACCGGCTGTCCGGTGGCATCGTTTTTCCGGGAAACATCGACTCAATGTTTAATGCCCGGTTCAAGGATCGCGATACGCCGATCTCCCCGATCGACGAGCGAAATTCGATCTCGGGTCGGAGTCCTCTCTCGAACTCGCTCGCCTCGGCAGCCTCGCGTCAACCGTGTACGTAGCATAACGTGACAAATGATTGAACGAGCGATCGTTTCGGTGACCGTCCTTCTCCTCGACGAAGATTCCGTAACTGCTTTTGCTTTCTCTGCGCAGAAACGCCAGCACGCATTTTCCATGAGTTCTTCCTGAAATCTTCCCACGATACCTTCCCCATCGCCCCGTGTTGTTAGGTCCTCCTCACATATTCCTACCGTAAATCGCCTCATCGGTTAGCCGAAGATCGCGCAATTAGCTTTTCTCGCTTCTTCGCACCCGATGTATTCAAGATCCTTTCGATGGATCGTATCCGCTTCTCGCCGATCGGTTCACCGAGACCGCCGAATGTGGGATTCTACCCACGAAAACTCTCGATCGCATGTCATTGAACCCAAGGTGGTTCTAGGCTTCTTCCACGCTATTGTTCCTCTGGTTCCTTGTTCTCCGCATTCTGTACCGACGTTTCAAACATTAGAAACGCTTTCGCATAGATAACCGGGTATCATCGCATAACATATATCATCACCCATAACCACATATCATCACATATATCACATATCACGCACTATCACATATAATCATGCAATCCTGTCAACATATCATCGTTATGCATTTTACCTAACATTATCATCACACATCGCATAGATCATATATCATCACGGCATAGCTCATATCACATATAAACATTAAACATAACATCCTCATAGACAACGTTAGTATCGAATATTCGGTCCATGAAGGATCACAAAATACAATATTCAAGGTATGTCACCAAAAGGTCGAGATATGAGCAAAAGAATCGACTCTAGCATCGCAAAAGATGCCGCTCGTCCATGCTTCTAGCAGATCATGATCGCCACCGCACACACACCGACTACCTAGATCTTTGTCCTCCATATCCGTCCACTACTCCCTCCGTCCCACGTTCCATTCTCGCCTCCTCATCCTCACTTTCCTTTCCTATCGTGGCTTGAATTGGGTCCGCCGCCGAAAAGCGATCCGCATGGAAGCAAGCTCGTGGGTATGATCCCATCCAAGCTGCGCTCGATTGCCTCGAGTATCGTGAAAGTTGTGCTCGAGTCCCTGCCTCGGCGCTTGCCCTTCCTCAACATGCCCGACCATCGTAGTCATCGGCTATCCGATCACCGGTCCTCTCGAGTCCTCACTTTCCTCCTCATCCTCCTCCGGGTCTTCCTCCTCCCCGAGTCTCCTTCCCGGATGCCAACTCGATACAGCCGGTGGCATGAAGATCCCGATCCCGGCTTCTTCCCACCATTGTCGGATGGACAATATCTCTCGCCCGGAGGTTCCCGCCAAAATCGTTCCGGTCCTTCGGAAGGTAAGGATCGTCGATGGAGGTGTAGTGACCGTGTATCCCGATGACCGGTGATCGTCTCGAGCGATGGTCGCTCTCCCAAAGGCTCTTCGAACATCATCCCTATCATCAACTGGATCGGTCCTCGAACATGCCTCGCTATCACATCCGCCTCGATGGTATGCTCGATGATCGGTCCACTATCTCCATACTCGAGCAATGAACTCAAGAAATCCAAGGTAAGGTGCCCGTGATAGATCCCGTCTCGAACATCACGCATCCTTGCTTTCTCGCCCACGGTTGCCAACCCGTGGCCTCTCTCGTCATCCGATAGTAAGCCTCGCATTCGATACTTTCCCACTATCTCGGATCTTTCTTCACAATCCAACAAATCTCCCGTAAATACTTCCAACGGTTCATGGACATTCCCGGTACATTCCTCGAATTTACTTGGATATGCTCATCCATCTTGTGAGATCTTAACCAACATTGTCTGGGCCATCAATATCCATAAACCTACATGTTAGTTTATCAAAATAACAACAAATATTCACGCTCCCTTTTTACGCCTCAAATATCCGGGTAATCATGTCTCAAACACATGTTCATTTCAACACATATCAATATCAATATCGATATTCATCATAATAATCACGTAAGCAAATACAGGATTCACTTACAACCACTCGTTTATCAAAATAAACAAGATTTTTAATCAACAACGCATTGCTATGTAAACACATAGACTCACATCATCCATTCGTGATCATATCAATCACATCAATTCATACCACACCAATGGTTTTCATATCACAGTCACACAGGCCCTTTTTGTTCCATCAACAATCACTTCCACATCCACATCACCATCCAACCACATCTCATCCACATCACGTTTACTTCACGTAAACTCTTACCATGTCAAAGCACATGAAACCAAGATCATATCAAGCATCACGTAACCACATAAAGCATCAATAAATAAACACATACCTCATCCCCTTTTTGAAAAGAGGCGGACTGACGGTGAGCTGAGGGTAGCTGTACCTGATGAACAGTTTAGAAGGACAAGTTCTAAACACTCAATTTCAAGAACGCACATGATATAAAGCAAACAAACTGCTTTGATATCAAACAATATAGACACATACCCAAAGCGAAAATCGCTCGATACCAAGTCGGTATCGATAACAAAGATAGATGTCAGGGCCAAGAACATTGCTCGATACCAAGTCACACGCCCAATTCCCGAGGAAGGCACGAATGCCGGGTGTGATTAGGGGTGGGGATAAGAAGGGGAAGAAGGGGATACATATAACATACATGATAAGAAGATGTGACCATGAAATCGGCGATCTCCTCTATAACTAGGACATATCCTCAAGGGAGGGGCACAAATAATCCACCAATGTAATAATATCGATATAATAACCTCGTAAACATGATCTTGGTTTATAACAAGTAATGCAAGAAAGCAAAATAGCATTACACCCTGTTGACTAGACCGATCAACCACATAGCATGCTCATATCGAGACTCACAGCATAATAACATAATAACAAATCTTGTTCCCAATCGAAAGCGAAATAAGGGACAAGAATACATCGATATCGTATATAACACAACATCGCTGGAAGCATAGCATGAAGAACCCGCAGCCCATCCCTCGTCGCCCATCCAAATCCTCCTCCATCCGTGAAAAGATTTGAAAAGAGTTTGGTGAGTACTAGCGCACTCACCGGGTTTTATCATAAATCAAAAGAATCATGATATCGTGTTCAGAGCACTTACCTTAGAAGGTTTTAAAACGTAAGTCCACTCCTAAGTAAGCAAAAATAGATTTTTCGTTTTTCGATACCGATCCGTTAATCTCGTTATTCCCATCATAGAACCAAGAACCACGGCTCGAACGTATCCCGCCAGCCCATCACATTTCATTCATTCGCCCGGAACATATCCAATCGGCCCATACCCTAACGTATCCAAATGGCTAACTCGGTGTGGACTTGTGGGTCAAATCCGTCGTAACCATAACCACCTCATTACCATTTCCGTGGACTTCCGGTTCATCCCTTCGTAACCATAACCACGTGTTCTGGGTCTATCCTCACGATCAATACTCAAGATGGTGATCAACCCACCGAATAGAGATCCGCACAATCCCAATATAACCATATCTCGGATCGTAGAACAAGAATAACTTCACCAAAACATTTTACGGCACATGTTTTATTTTGAAATATCGAGTAAATAACTCAAAATAAGCATATATAACCCAACCTCAATGCATTTAAAACGTTAACCGGAGGTATCTACGGATCCGATGACTTCACCGATCGCCTTGGTAGGTACCGTAAAAGACGGAACAACATTTGGGGTTACATCCCACAAAGCAAAGCAACAACGTAATCCAAACGAAGATCGTAGTAAAACTAGTGTTTTCGACTTTCGAACCCACATTCGCACTCTCCGGTTTTCAAATCAACTCGATGCGTAAGGAAATATATTCGTGGCATCAAGACCTATAATAGGTACTTTTAAAATATGCATGCATGCAAGTCGACTCAAATCTTAGCAAATGAAGAAGCTTCAAAAATCGATGCCTATCTCTAATCTAGGATAAACCATCCAAAATCGATGCATGAAAATGGAAACATAAGCAATATGCATAACGATCGAACATGGAATGACAAACTACGTTGAAAATGGATAACCCGGGACATGTACTTCCTTTAGAAAACTCAAGCAACGGAAAACATCCCGACATGCGTAAACGCGAAAAATGTAAAATAGAATCGGTACTTTAGTGGAATGATAGCGGAACTCAAAACCTAAAGGACCAGAGCTGTGCAGGCCTGTTGACCACCAATCGGCGGCCAAGAGGGCGATGGCGACGGCGGCATGGCGGCGGGCGGCAAGTGTGGTTAATCGGTGGCCTCGGCGTTTTTCTCGCCTCGTCCCTTAGGATCCCGAGTTCTATGCTATACGATCTACTAAAAGGCGGAATCAAAACAAGAAAAGGACAAAAATAGAAAAATGGGGCTGCCGGGGAGAGGTTGATCGGCGGTGGTGGCTCGGCAGCCAGAATGGCACCGTCGTTGAGCCTCCCACCGATCCCCACTCCATCGGACTTCCGCAGATACTGAGCTGCTCGGCTCTTCCGTAAACACAGAGAGACGAAGAAAATGAACGTTGAAAATGAAGGCCCTAGCCTCCTATTTATAGGAAAAAGGTGGGTCAGCTGCCACGCAAAGCGACTTTTTCGAAAATGCAAAAAGCGACGTAATTTTTGCAAACGGACTCCAAATTTAGCAAACTTGGTACCCATGGATACGAAATAAAATACCGGACACAACGACTATAAACAAGATATGCTTTTAAAAGACCAATGAAAAGTCCGGTTTGTCGATAACTTCCCCGGAGTGCCAAACCTTCATGGGTGGTCGAAAACCTGCATACTTAGTGTCTATGAATTCGTCATAAGACACTCTTCACAACGCTTGAGGTTTCGTGACGGTCGCATCATCGAAACAAAAAGTCAACCCTTTGACCTTTTCTCGAAAAACATGCCATGCAAAATAGAAGCTTAGAAAAGACGGGGTATTACACTCTTAAACCATATATGTATATTATGCTTGTTTTATTAAAATATGTTTAATCATAAGACTAAGGATGATATAAGGATTTGTTTGAAGCTTTAGGGTAAGAAATTTTTGAATCATAGATCAAAACTCTTTTGTTCAATCTGATTTTTCGCACCGTAAAACCTTAAAGATAAGCATATATATAGGGAGTTGATCAAATGAGAACCACATCTTTTTTGCGAACTCTGCGAACCATGCATAAGACGTTGAAGATGATGCATTAAGGTATAAAGTCGTGCATAATCTAAAACTTTCTAAAATTATTTTGTTGGGTAACAATTTTAGAATGTTTTCGTTATGCACAACTTTATGTGTTTTATTCATCAATTTTATACGTTTGTGCATATCCGAGCTAGAGATAGTATGTAGTACTCAATCTCATCAATTCATCTCATAGATCCTATGGTTGAGATTTTTCAGACTTTTTAAACTTAATTTCGTTGATTTTCACTATATTAAGGTTAGATTAATAATTTGATTTGTTATGTGATTACGAAAAAAAACTATGCATTTAGTTGAATTAAATAATGCATTCAAATGAGCAAAAAATACATATAGTTGAACACAATAATACATGCGATTGGAAGCTCGTACCCAACGTGCATTCGTGTTCGCGCGTCGCTCCGGCGCTCGCTCACACACTCGTTGGCCAACAATGTAGTTTTACGTTTTGTTAAATGCATTGACATGTTTTGATCAATGCATGGACGTGCTTTGTTTAATGTATGAGCGTGCTTTGTTAAATGCATGTTTGTGTATCGTGGAAACATGCAGTTTTATGTTTTGTTCAATGCATTGACATGTTTTGATCAATGCATGGACGTGCTTTGTTCAATGTATGAACGTGCTTTACTAAATGCATGTTTATGTTTCGTGGCAACATGCAGTTTTAATTTTGTTCAATGCATTGACATGTTTTGATCAATGCATGGACGTGCTTTGTTCAATGCATAAACGTGCTTTGTTCAATACATGTTTGTATTTTGTGGCAACATGGCGCTTGGGTGCGCTTTTTAGGCACAAAATGGTTCAACGCGAATATTCCCTACACAAAACGAAAACGAACATGATTCCAATAAAAGATATTCAAATTTAAATCGAAAAGGAATCAAATCGTTAAAAACAAACAAGGAGAAACAAGACAAAAACATGCAAAACAGCAACATGCAGTTTTATATTTTGTTCAATGCATTGTCATGTTTTGTTCAATGCAGTTTCATGTTTTGTTCAATGCATTTTTATGGTTTTCGACAACAAATCTCTCATCCATAATTCTCTATCAATTTTGTCGTCTCTTTTCCTGATTACCGACGAATTCACCATCAACCACCGTCATAGCCACCATATTTCTCGATTCTTCAATCATATATCAAATTTATCTTTTATTTTTTCTCAAAATCCAGCAATTTTGTTCTCAATTTTTCTTCTTCTTTTTTTTTCTTTCAAAATCTGTTGTTTGTTGTTGTGTGTTTATATTGCTGCTGTTCACCGGTGCTGCCGCCGACCGTCATCGCCAACGTCTTTGGCTGCTGTTGCCGTCGTCGTCGTCTCCGACGCTGTTCGTTGCCACCAAGGAGGAGAAGATGAAGGCTGATTTGATTTCTTTCCATTTTGCCTCTGCGAAAAAAAAAAGAAAGAAAAGAAAATGAGCGCCACATGTCGACTGTGGTGCGGTCACGTGTTCAAATGTGTAGTCTAGATTATGTACTACATACTATCCGGGAACCGGTACTACGAGAACTCAACCATATATATATATATATATATATATAGGAAGTGGATCAAATGAGAACCACGTCTTTTTTGCGAACTTTGCGAACCGTGCATAAGGCGTTGAAGATGATGCACAAAGCGGTATAAAGTTGTGCATAACGAAAACTTTCTAAAATTATTTTTTGTGCAACAATTTTAGAAAGTTTTAGTTATACAACTTTATACCGCTTTGTACATTATTTTTAACGTCTTATGCATGGTTCTCAAGTTCTCAAAAGATGAATTCTCATCGGATCCACCCATATACATATATATATATATATAGGGGTTGGATCTAGTAAGAACTCATCTTTTTTGAGAACTTGAGAACTATGCACAGACGTATAAAGTCGATGAATAAAATCTATAAAGTTGTGCATAACAAAAACATTCTAAAAATGTTGCACAACAAAACAATTTTAGAAAGTTTTCGTTGTGCACAACTTTATACTGTTCTATGCATCATCTTTACATGTGTTATGCATAGTTCTCAAGTTATCAAAAAAAATATAGTTCTCATTTGATCCACTCCCTATATATATATATATATATATGCGGGATCATATAGTATTTGAGCCTGATGTAGTATCTAGTATGTAATCTCATCCACTCATCTCATATATCTTATGATTGAGATTTTTTTGGATTTTTTAAGCTTAATTTCGCTGATTTTGCTATAGAATGGTATATTAGTAATTTGATTTATTATTTGATTGCAAAAAACAAACCAAGTATGTAGTTGAATTGACTTATACATTTAAATGAAAACAAAAATACAGGTAGTTGAACACAAATATGTATGTACATTGGAAGAACGCGATCGTGCTCGTGCTTGCATCTCGATCTTGTACGCGCCACATCCCTTAGTGCCCATTGGCCTACATGCATTTTTAGGTTTTGTTAAATGTATGAACATGTTTTATTAAATGAATGCATATTTGTGTTTCGTGACCAACATGTAGGTGTATGTTTTGTAATATGCATGTTTGTGTTTTGTTAAATGCATGTTTGTGTTTCGTGTCAATATACAGTTTTATATTGTTAAATTTAATTTTATGTTTTGTTAAATGCATGAATATGTTTTTTGTCAACAATGAAAACTTTCTAAAATTGTGTATAATGAAAGCTTTCTAAAATTGTTTTGTTGTGCAATAGTATAGATTATTTTCACTGTGCATAACTTTATAGATTTTGTTAATCAACTTTATACGTCTGTTTATAGTTCTCAAGTTTTCAAAAAAGTTGAGTTCTCACTTGATCCAACCCCTATATATGAATCAATTCACGTACATACACTCCTTATCGTACAAAATGAGAACAATTTATATCCATTAGATTTCCTTTTTAACAAAAGTGATTATACATATGTTTTTTATTTTTTATATTAGTTATTTGGTATTAAGGCTGCAAATGATAATTATAATTTTGAGTATTATATATTTTTGAATTTTTAGGAATTTCAATAAATGCTAGTTGATATAATTGTTTGATTTGTTTCGAATAGGCCGTTACTTTATTTTTTATTACTTTTAGTTATTGCATTTTATAATTAAAACATTCTTGTCATATTCTCTCATTTAATATTTTCTTGAAAGGTGGACAATAATTTTATTTTGTATTTGAGTTCCATGTTTCTTTATATTTTTTTTCAATTTTCTATCTTCCTTTTCAACTTTTGTCAATTTTATTAAAAATCAAATAAATTATTTTCATTGATGATTTAAGGGTGTTTGGCTAAACTTATTAGCTCTTCAAAACAGCTTATAAGCTGTTTATGAGCTTATAATTTCAAGCAAAGTGTTTGGTAAAATAAGCTCATAAACAACTTGTAAACTATGAAAATAACATCTAACAACTTATAAGCTTCCCTAAAAATAAGTAGCTCAACCCCAACTTATTTTTTTATAAACTTATAAATAACAATGAATTTACCAAAATAACCTTACTATGGTTCGTTATTTTCTATATATACACTATCGACTTCATCTCTCGTCAATTTTCTATATCTAACTATAATTTTCTCTCTCTAACTCATGATTCTTTCTCTAACTAAATTATCCAAACACATTGACAACTTATAAGCTTTTGAAACATTATATCTTATAAGCTCTTGAAACATCTTATAAGCTCTTAGAGCTTATAAACTATTTAAAATAAGCTTAGCCAAACACTCTCTTAGTCTAAATGCACATTCGAAATTGTCCAAATAAACTATAAAATCGTCTAAATGCACATTCAAAACTTCTTATATGCACAAGTTGTAAAGTGCATTTCAGATACACAAAATATATAAATGTACATTTAGATGCATGTTCAACCTAAATTATACCTTTAGGTTTTCGCAATAGTACGAGGCCTATGTAGTGTGGTAAGGTTGACCCAAGTCGTATCTCTCGTGGAAGACTTACAAGTCTTTGTATTTCATGTGAAAAACAAAAATAGTAAAAAACAAATCTAGCATCCTAACATAATTGGGGGTTTTGTCACAAAACTAGAAAACCAAAAATAAAACAAGTAAATAAGAAAAACAAACACGCATGAAAACACAAATAATTCGATCGGATTAAAGGACTAGGACTTTAGGGTTCTCTCCTCGTGTATTGATTAATCACATATCATTACGCATATCAAGAATTAAACGATTCTAATAATCAAAACATAACCTAAGCTCTTGCTCCCGGACGTGTGTCTGTTAATCAATTATTCAATCCGATAATGAATCACCCATTTTCGTGAGATTGAATCGATTAAATCACAAATCAATACGAAATAACCTCTCAACCTCAATCAACTTTAGTATAATCAAACAAGTGATCAAGTTATTCAATTGCAAGCAAAACAAATTGATTGGATAAATATTCTCAAAATGATATGTAATTCATCAATATACGATTCGATCCCCCTAACCCTAGATGAGGAATTAGTTCCTCAACATAATCCCATAAATTATACACATGAATATGCAATAATTATTCATTCAAAAAACTAAAGAAAAATAGAAGAAATTCTTACTAATTTCAATGATGAATGCAAAATCCAATTTTGTTACAAGGTGCTATAAAGCGATTGAAGAACTCATGCTCCAGTTGCTCCCAACTGTCAAGCGAGTTTGCTTCCAAATCTGTATACCAGTCGAAGGCATTTCCTTTGAGTGAACGAACTAATCGCTTGACCAGATGATCTCCAAATGTTCCAATGTTGTTTTAACGAAGTGAGCTACATGTTGCCTTGTATTACATTTGGCATCAAATTGTTGGAATTTGGGTGGTTGATAACCATATGACATTCTCAAGTTGTCGATTCTTTGGATATAAGGCTTGGAGTAAATAAAAGATGATTTTGAGTTTTCATCAAACTTGTTCTTCATGGTCACATCAACGAATTCCTTGAATTGGTCTACCTTGATGAAGGTATTAGAAGAGATTTGTATGTGTTTGCCAGATGATTTTCTTTCGTCATGAGTTTCTTGTTTTTCGTCTGCTTTTTCATCGTCCTTGTATTTACTTCCTTCATCATTGATGTGGCTCGACTATACCTTCTCTCCCCTGAGCTTTGCAATCTGGTATCTTGCTCTTGGATGTGTTTGTTTATAGATTCGACTAACCTTGTAAGATTTGCGAGCTATTCTTCTACGGTCAAGTGTTTGTCATCATGATAGCGCTTCAGTGAGTAACTTGTGATGGGATTTGTAGTGGGGATGTGAAGCTTTCTTGAGCCGACACCTTCTTTATTTAAAGTGGCAACGTGTTGCTCTTTTTCCGTTGCGATAGCTGATTTAGAAGCTTCTTGAAGTTGTTTGGCTTTGCTTCGTGTGATAACGTCAATTCTTTCTGAAGAAGCTTTTAAGATGACCCTAGTTGCTTATTGTTGGATGAAAATCGTTCAAGATTTTGGTGAAGAGTAGTGATGAGAGGTGGAGAAGTCCTATCGGGCGTGTCAGAAATTTGTGATATAAATTTTCATATTTAATTCGATAAACACAAAATTATATACAAAGTCAATATATTTGGATTAAATACATTTGTGTGAGTTCGATCTCTATTTATCCTTTGATTATTCTCTTCGATTTGAGTTCTTAAACGATTTTTGGATATTCTTCAAAGTGTTTGGAAGGGTTATGACTCATTGATCTCCTTGAACTTGAAGTTTGAATTTGATGATGTTGATCTGAAGGAGTTTGGTCTTGTCTTCAGGTAGAATGTTCAATTTGATTTGAAGTGTTGAAGAACGCCTTGAAGATCTTTAACTTTGAGCGTCAATGCGGAGGATTTTCACCATGTTTTCGGATTGAACGCCATCTTTAATTTGATTTGATTTGGAGGATGATTTCAGTGAAGAACATGATGATTTGCATGAAGAACACATTGAATGTTGAATCGAACTTTGTGTAGAATTCTTCCATGAGTTCTTCAAGATTTACTTTTCTTCACTTCACTTCTCCTCTTCTTCACTTGTCTCCATCCCTCTATTTATGAAGCCCCAACACCCCTATTTATAGATATGAGATAGTGGGCTTGTGGGCTTTGGGCCACCCTATCATGTGCTTAGAGCTTATGTGACATTTAGGGTTTATGTGGCGTAATTTGAGTGATTATTCATCTCTGAGGTGTCATTGCCACATGTCGTTCTCCTATTGGCCGATTAAATTAAATATTAACAATATTTCTATTAATTTTGGAATAAATTTCATTAATAAAATATAAATATAATTATTTATTTAATTCGTGATTTACACGTGACACAGTATTATTTACTAATAATTTTAATTCTCTATACCTACTAAAACCACTAAAATCTAATTCAAAATAAAACTAGATCTCGATTCAATAATAAATTATATCCAAACAACCTTGCTTAAATTGTTATTGTGCATTACTGGATACACAATCATATAGCATTTGCTCTCTTTTCGATTTCTTTCTTTGGCGGGAATGTCTAATTATTTCATTCTATATTTGCGTATGATTTCACCAATTAAATAAGAGATTAACGGTGAAGTTTTAGTCTAAATAAATTTATAAGCAATCTAATCGAAAATGTCCTAAAACTACGTGGTCAAATTACATGTAGCTTAATAGAAAGTTAAAAGCTGACAATATTCTCAAATAATATTCTTGGTTTGAAGAAATCTATTCCTACATCGAGGATGATAAAAAAGTCGATCCATTATCTTGGATTTTATCTTATTTATGAGTACAAGAGTAAACCTAGATCTGATTTTAACATTTTCTGTATCCCGCCTAACTTGACGTTTCTCCTACACTTGTTGGTGCCAGGAAAGCTCTGATTGCTTACAGGCACAGTCGACCTAACTTGTTGCTTACAGGTACAAGACAACCAAACTTTATTCAACTAACACTTTGTTTCATACTTGTCCAACTTATACTTAAACTTTGAGGGTTTTGAGTAGGGGGTTTTTCAACTAAAGGTAAGTTGTTAGGGCGACAAACTCAATAAGTCTAGACTTATGCTATACTACTGAGCGGTATCCTAGAGCGTGAGGGGTGTATACTAAAATCTTGAGCTAGTAGATATATATGAGCTCTGAAGATTTACTTATAGTACTATGGAACTCTCTTCTTCCAATTTGATTGTGCCGCGTTTAGTAACCTTCATAGATTGGATTCTACACGTATTTATAGAGAGGATGATGTATAGTACTATTGGAGGGAACACCAATCACATCCATTATATTTTTCATTTGAATTCTTTCCGTTTGAATCCTCGTACGTTGTTGTCGGGGTCTGTATCATTGTAAACTGTAGCTCTGTAACTCTGAAAAGTGGTTCTGGCATGTCAGAATCTTCTACAAATACGCTAGGATATGTGGCAAGTCAAACACTCAAGTTTTAAATAACTCTGTATTTTTTCAGTTGAGTTAACTCCATATTGCTTCAGTACGTTGACTTCAGGTCATATCAGTCAAGTCTGCTCTACATCTTTTATCAGTTTGGTGACCCAGAGTTAGTATGAAGCTTGAGCTTTGACGTAGTTATCAGCAGCTTTGACTTTTCGACTGCTGGTATGACACTTAGTCATATTTTCAACTTCTTTATTTTCAGCAGTGCTGAGTCTTTAGACTTCGACTTCACTCTTCAGTAGCACTACTTCAGTCACCAGTCCACGATCTTCAGCAATGCTTCTCTCTCAATTGCGATGATACCGAAACTTCTTTCAGTGTGGTTGGCTTCAGTATTGTTTGAACTACATCAATTTTGGGTTTGTCCAAATTGGTAGTTCTTCTTCTAAAACTTAAAACCAAAATAATGGACTCCCTAACATGTGAGCAACATTATGTTATATCTGCATGACAATAATCAACGGATTTTGGGATCTAATCAAAACACATAGTTAAGACAATTTTTCCAACAGATGATATTTGAATATCACCTACAAAAAGCTACCCTAAAAAGGATAAAACTCTCTTATTACAATTAGGGGTGTCTAAACGGTTTTCGGTTTTCGGTTAGAACCGGAATCGAACCGAAACCGATAAATTCGGTTAATCGAAAATCGACAAATTTGGTTATCGGTTCGGTTTGGTTCGAATGAAAAAATATTCGGTTATTGGTTAACCGATAACCGAACAGTTGGAACCGAAAACCAAAAACCGTTTTTATTTTTAATTATTATTTAAATTATTAATTAATTAATTAAAAATTATGAAAATTAATTTTTAATTATTACTTTATTAATTATTGTTAAATATTTTATCTATTTTTAATAAGTTTCAGTTTTAATTATTCTTTTATTTATTTTAATTATTATTTTATTTGTTTTAATATTATTTTATTTGTTTTATTATTAATTAATTTTAATTCGCTTTTGGTTAGCGAAAACCGAACCGCGAACGATCGGTTTTCGTTAACCGAAAATTTAAAACGGTTCGGTTTGGTTCCACTTTTCGGAGAAATTCGGTTCGGTTAACGAAAAATTGATTCGGTTAACCGAAACCGAACCGTTAGACACCCCTAATTACAATTGCTAGAACTTGATTCATGATCTCGGAACTAAAATATTCTCAAATATTCTGATTCGCATTATCTAAACTAAAAGAGAGATTCTCTCAAAACGTGTCATGGAATAAGAAATCTTGAAATTGATGTCTCTAATTTGCAGAATTAACTAAATAGGAAATAAATTAAATCCTTAAAAATAGGTTGTCACAGATTGCTGTATAAGGGTGGCCAAAATCCTAAATCCAACTTCCCAACTTTCACATGGATCTCCCAATGCCACATTAGTTTTTTAAAATTCATATCAATTTTTATTCTGCAACAATAGATTCAACTTTCAATTTGTAATTGGCTCCTACTAAAATACAACACTAAATCAAACTTTCAATTTTAACTTGAATCAGTTTTAAAACCATTTTTTACGATTTTTATATCAAATAAAAGATCTTATTGCGATCTATAAAATAGAAAATCGAAAATAACTGAAAGAACAAAAACTAGATTTGTTTTGCAAAAAATTTGGGAAGAAATCGAAATGAAAAACTTTAAAAAATAAAAAAATATTATGTCAACACGTAAGTTATGTTCACGTGGTATGCATGTACCAATCAGTAGGCGCATGTCGTCCACCAAGCTCAGCTTTTAACCAACATTCAACTTTCGAAAGTTGGAAAAGTTGGCCCGTTGCAAGCACCTTAAGTTGCTCTCAATTTAATGCAATAATGTCGTCTTAACTGAAAAATTAAAAATTGAAGATTTGCCAGACTTGCATCAAATTATTAAAATTAATTGTTTTCAGCTCGGATGTACAAATAATAAAAAAACTGAAAACAGCTGTTAAAATTTCCAATCTCGGATTTGATTCAACTGCAAAATGAAATTAAAAAGGTCTCATAATATAAGCTCAAAATGAGGCAAAGTATCGAATCTCATTTCCTTTACATGTAAGAAAATTACATCAATATATATCGAGGGACCGCCGCCGGCCCCTCTGTGGACCCTTTTCATGTACAAAAATGGTAGTATACTAAATTAGTCGTATCTCTTATGTCAGAAACAGTAAAATTAAATCAACATATCCCAGGAAATATAACTGTAGAGAGAGAGAGAAAGAATCTTGAGATGAAGTAAATTTGATTTGTGGTATCATCATATATTAAACCTTAATTCTTGAGACTGTGGAGATCTTCTCTCTAGATTTGCAAACCATTGGACTGTTTTTCTTGCAATTGGGAGCCAAAGTCTTCTCGTTCTTTCCTCCTTCACATTAATTTCCTCAAACGATGAATCTTTATTCCTCAACTCTGTGAATCTCGGATGAACTACGATTTCCGACATGGATCTCTTGTCGTTGGGATTCATGAGCGAGCTCGAGCTCGATTCAAACCCTAGTTTCCCCCGATTAGAATCTGACGATGTCGTGGGAAGGCTTTCAAGAATATTCCGACCATGACTAACTTTATTAATTTCATTCACCTTGTTCTCGAACGCCCTCTTTCCTCCTCCGCCGCCGCTTCCACTGACGAGAATCTCGCGCTCGACTCGTCGTTCATCATCTCCGAGTTTAGAAACATGATGTCGGAGGAGCTCACGTTGCTCCACCTGTTCTTGAGCACGGCATCCGCCACCACGATCTTGTGGTTGAATCTGTGCAGCGGCGGCGGCGATTCGCAGTCCATGCTCTCCGGTATCGGCGCCTCCTCCTCCTTCCGGAAGCTTCCGCCAATGCAGAATCTCGAGGATCCGTGGCGGCGGCTCTCTTCTCTCTACATAGGTTCGAGATTCGAATCCTGTCGCCCTAACCCTAGCTCGGGCGGGGGAGGATTCCATAGGAATCTCAGACTAGTCGAGAACTGCAGCTGGGAGAGGTCGTCGGCGGTGACCTTGCGGCGGCAGAGGGGGCAGGTGGAGTGCTTCTCGAGCCACTGATCGATGCAGTCGATGTGGAAGGCGTGTTTGCATTTGGGGAGGAGGCGGAGGATCTCGACGTCCTCGAATTTGGCGAGGCAGACGGCGCAGTCGAGACCGTCGCGGGAGCCCCTGAGGGAGGAGAAGCGGAAGAAGGGGAGGGACTCAACCACCGTCTTGTCGACGCCGGCGACGAGGGAGCGGGAGCGCGGGAGGCCGTCGTGGATTCGGTTGTTGATGCTGTGGACGGAGGCGGCGCGGTGGCAGAATTTGGCGTAGAGGAGGAAGACGAAGGTGAGAGAGAACATGACGGCGAGCATGCCGATCACGACGGCGAGGCTCGGCTGGAAGTTGCTGACAGAATCCCGTGTGTTTGGGTCCGTGTTGTCGGAGGGTTCTGAGCTTTGATTTCAATGGAGAAGAAGAAGGGAGGAGGAGTGATGGTGGGATTTTCATGCTTGATGGGGAGATGGGGAAATTTTAGGCCATGGAGGCATGATGCCAGAAAATACTTATCTTCTATGGAGAAGAATCCAAATTTGTGTATGTGGGCAGTTTGACAAAGGTTTTGCATGTGTCACATTAATTAATTCCTTTTAATATGTAAATTAATGTTATGTATACGGTTCATGGGTCATTCTCATGTCACACATTTTGATGGATGAGACGGTTCCATGACATGAATTTTAATAAATTATAATGAATGTAGAGTTAGTGAAAAGAAATATTAGATAAAAAATGAGTAAATTAATATTAAGTGAAATTAAAAAGATGAATTATAATAATTCTTTTTATAAATAAGTGGATAGTATAGGAGAAATGTTAGAAGGATTATGCGGGGTCCATGTCCATAGAAAAAAGTAAACGAATTTGGAAGTACTATTTTTGGGTTAACCCATATTGGAAAGCATAATTTTTGATTTCATAAAATATGATCGTGTATCTAAAACAAATGGTGCGTCATGGTTGATTGGATCTGCCATTTTGTTGATCTTGACATATCTAACATATTTTGACTTATCAAACGATTGAATACAAGTTTTTAAGAACTAATACAATATTGCTTGTATATATCTATCTAGCTAGCTTATTAATTCTTAACGTGTTTTTTAATTTAAAATGATTTAATAGTATTTTAGAGTTATCTATTTCTTGAAATGCTTGAAGGTGGTCTCTCATCATGCATTCGTATGAGTTGACTAAAATTAGAATCATTACAGAAAATGTTTCGTATCTTGTATATTCTAATGTGAGTTTTCAAAAAGAAAAAAAAAATAATATGTGTTAAATGTATATAAATTATGTTAATAAATACACTCTATGTATAAACATGAAATGAAACACAACTTAAAATGGAGGATTTTTATGTGGTTCCAATTTTAGACTCGCGATTAGAGTTTAAGTAAAAATAAATAAATAATTACGAACTTGGAACGGAAGGGCCTTGTTTTGTGCATTTGTCTACCGTGTGACATGACATGGGTAGCCATCACCACTATTAAAAAAGCTTTGCTCCGTTGTAATATAGAATCAATCAAGTTCCCTTTAATTTATTTATTTTCAACTGACTGAAAACTCTAAGTAGTGTTGATTAAGACTTCAACAATCGTATCATATTTTATTTGGGTAATTGCATAAACTAGATGCAATTAATTAAGTTGACTTGAGATAAAACAGTCAGTCATGATATACAGTAGGATTTAATTTAATGTATACTTCTTCCTTTAATGCGATTATTACTTGTTACATAACTGAAGTTAGTTGCACTGCATTCTATATATGTTTCTTAATTAATTTGTACCACTATAACTAATTAACTATTAAATATATAATCAAATTAATGAATTCTCTTATACTTTGTTTGGGTACATATCCATCAATTGAAATCAAATTCAAATAGTGAGAGAGAGAATATTAATGTTGAGAAGTATAAATATTTTTAATCGTTAAATTACATATATTAAGGAGATAATTTTTTTATTTTTATAACCTTATTAATTGTCACGATAAACACATACATACAACTAGTTATCAAATTTTAAAAGTATTAGATAAGATTAAGATGGAAACATATATATATATATATATATATCACAATTTACTTGCAAATTCGATATTTATTAAAATTATATATATATGAAACTTACAGAAAATCCCGATTAAGTTCCAAATATTATCTACCATTAATTCCTTATTTTAGTTTGTTCAAAATTTATAATAAATCAGTTTAGCGGGTAATACTATCTAACCGAGGATCACGTATGATAGGATACGGCCCAACTCTGGCCCAAGCATCGGGCCCATATAAATGGGCCCGACATTAAGCTCGGCCCATGTGAGTTCGGCCAAGAAGACTCTCGACCAACTATAACTCTAATCGCAATTGGAGACGTAGAAGATTCGGATGCATATCTAAAAGAATCCTTATGAGAGAAGACTTGGTATCAGAGTCAAACTCAACTTGGTATCAGAATCAGAGTCAAACTTAACTTGGTATCAGAGTCAGAGTCGAACTCAACTTGGAGATATATAAATAGAGGCTAGAATAGAAGAGAAAGGGGATGGACTCTCAGATCGATCACTTGATTCACACTCTTTGTAATCGCTTCTTACACATTCAATACACGAATACTCTCTCTCTCCCCGTGGACGTAGATCTTATTCATAGATCGAACCACGTAAATCCTTGGTGTTCTTGCGCATTTATTTCCCTTACGAAATTAAGATCGATCAACGTACGTTTCCATTCAAATAAAAGTATTAGAATTCGATCTTTATCTAGCAACCATAAATAAACTACAATATAGATGCAAAAAGAAGTTTGAGATCCGATGGTTTATAAAAGTAGAAGAGCTAATATTTTGTGAGAATATATACAAATCAAACATAATAATCATAATAAACATCGTTAATAGTTTTTCTATATATATAGAGAGATAATGAGGTGCTATTCTTAATGTAAGAACAAAGAACCAAAAAATATTATTGTGAACAAAATGAATTGGCTATGATAGTTAAAGTTTTCGCTGGAAAAATTACTGAATTAAAAAATTTGGAATTTTCATCCAGTGTTCGAATCACACGAGTGGCAAAAATTCTACATTTTTTTAGATTTAGTAACTTTTTCAACGGATTCATCGACTTTCACTCCGAGTTCATCATTTTTTTGTTCTTACGATAAAAATAGTTTTCTCATTAACCCTCCCCTATATATATGGTTAGGTTATAATACCATGTTCATAGGTAATATGTAACACTAAATCTAGACGACACATTATGGCCATATAGACAGCCTAGCTAAGCGATATGTAGCAGAGCATTTTTTTCTATTATAATTTTCGTTGAGGCTAAGACAATAATTTTCTCTTCTCCGCAATTGCAGTTGTTTGCTAGAGGAAAATGGAAGTAGGCGACATCGATGGCATTGTGGAGGCAATCGTGGTAGCAACGGTGGTGGTTGCTCGCTACCTAAAATTGAAGAAAAATGAAGAGAATTTTGAGAGAAGATTGAAGGATCGAAAGAGAGAATGGCCTTATGGTGGTGTTGTGGGTTTGTATACTGAAAGTAATGCATTTTATGCATATCTGAATTGTTAACTTATTACGTATGTATGTCCCATTATCTCATCATAAAGTAGATCATATCATGTATTGGAGATCACAGAATATCATATGATTGGATTAACCTTATGAGATGTAAACTAATATTATAGTTGAAACAAATTAAGAAAGAGTTGTTGATTTAGGTTGCAGTGTGAACAGAAAGTAGTATGTTTTGATTACTTATATATACCGGTACATCTTCAAGTATTGATAAAGATCACAGTGAGATGAGTTCTTCTATTCGATGGTAGTGAAGAATCTAGATCTCGGTGATTAATGTAATCTAAATCCTAATAGGATTTTAGCTATATACACGTGACTGACACTCACTTCGAGTGTTATTGTTAAGAGTTCTATAATAACTCAATATATTCAGCATATTGGGTGAGAGCAGTTTGAATATGATATATGAAAATATGTATTTGGTAACCGTATCATGTTTAGGTTGATGGCATCCCCTTAAGTGGCTCAAAAGGTTTATCATGTTAAACCCTTAAGGGGCTTAAAAGGCTGTTGTTGTTCATTGTTCTTCGTGACTCGTTTTATGTTTTTCAATGGAACACGTTTGTTCATGACGTTTTAATTGTTTTTCATCATGAGAAAACCCATGGTTAGATTAAAATTTATATACTGTAACAGATAAGGAACAAGACGAAGAATCAAAGAAAGATACAGACGAACGATCGAGCACGGGGCAACATGGGTTGGGCATGCAAGCGACAGCAGCATGTACAGTGCCCAACATGCTCAACCGATGGGAGCACATGAAGGTAAGGCATGAGGCGATGGACACTAGGCACTCGCCCAACGAGGCTAGTCCGCCCAGAATCCAGCGCCAGGTCATTTCTCGCGCGATAACAACAACAACTCGGTGGCCCAATGCCTACATGCACGTCGTGATTACGCATGAGTAGGCTCAACACAGGGATAGATCGGGCATTCGGGGATGACGAGAAGGCGATGAGGATGAGAGGTATGCTAAGTGCACGATAGCACTCGCTCGGCCGACCATGTGCAACAAGGGCAATAGTTCCCAATGCTCGTGCTTATTTTATAGGTGGACTAGGGGTGACGGCATGCGAACGTTGGGGTGACAAAACGTTGGGCTTCATCTCATCAGGTCTGTGCGTGCCCCTAGGTGTCCTGATAGCGCTCGACACAGCCGTCGGGATGCTGGCTCAGCCCATCCATGGACAGGTCAGAGTGCAGGCCCAGTCCGACCCAGACCCAGATCCGACCGGTTTCTAGTTTTTCTGCCTGTTTTATTTTTGACAAGCCCGGTCCATGCTCGAGGCAGTTTTGAAGAATTGAAGATCAAGATCTTTACTATCATTTTCATTGTAATAATTATACAGGGACGTACAAAAATCCATGGTGGGCTACAATGAAATTTTATGTTATTTATATCATTAATTCTAGCATGTTGTGGATGTTGAAAGTTTTTAAATGCGTGGAAAGCATGAAAACATATTTAACGTGATTTAGTGTTTTGCTTAGATAAGCATGCTTAGGACTATGTGTTTTCTGCATAGATAAATCTTTTGAAGAAAAAAACTACATAAGTAAATCAGATATTTTTAATAGTGTTTTAAAATTATCAAGACCTCCACAAGTTGTTTTAGACAAAGATCAATATTGCTGTTAAAATCTTTGTAGCTGAGGGGACCAGTTGGGCTGAGGGACTCTGTCTTGCTGATGTTGATAGAGTTGTCTTTACTGATACCAATACTAATAGGATCAGTCTGACTGATAAACTTACTGATGATATCATCATGGCTGATAAAATTGCACTCTTCAGCGTCAGGCTAGCTTGGCTGCTTCATTGCTCCATAGGTAGAGATAGTATTTTCACCACCATTAACCCTGAAGGTTAAATCTCCACCCTGAACATCGATTAACGCTCTTCCAGTGGCGAAGAATAGCCGACCAAGAATCAAGGGTAGATTCTTGTCTTCAAGCATCTCCAACACTGAAAAATTAGCTGGAAAAATAAACTTACCCACTTTGACCAGGACATCCTCCACGATCCCTCTTGGATGGGTCACAAATATGTCCGTCATTTGTAAAGCAATTATTGTAGGCTTCATCTCACCAATTCCTAAATGATTGAAAATAGATGAAGGCATGAGGTTGATATTGGCGCCCAGATTGCAAAGGACGTTGGAGAAGATCTGTCCCCCAATGACGCATTCAATATTAAAAATACCAGGATCATTCAGTTTAAGAGAGCTTGCATTGCAAAACTGCACTGTATTCCTCTAAAAGGTTTACAGTCTCAAACCTATCCAGTTTCTTCTTGCGCATCACAGCATCCTTGATAAATCTTGCATATCCGGGCGTCTCTCTCAGTGCTTCTAACAAAGGTATGTTGATGTTTACGGTTTCCATCATGGACATGAATTTTGATATCTTTTCATCCAGTTTGATCTTTGCTAGTCTTTGTGGAAAAGGCACTTGCGGTACATAAACTGGTATGGATATAATGGGATCCTTCACTGTATTCAAGATATGCGGCTCATCTTCTGTTGATTTTTTAGAATTTAAATTTTCTAGATTATCCTCTTGATCAGCTTCGCTCTTTTCGTTTTGTACTGGATTTTGGACAAGATGACTAATATGATCTTTGTTTGTTATTTCATGCTTAGCAGGTCCTTGGTAATCTTTTTCGCTCCTCAGCAAGATAGCATTGCACTGGTTCATTGGGTTTATTTCTATATTGCTCGGAAATTGGCCTTGCTTGTGTTGTCCAGCAACTTGGTTTGCTACCTAGCTGACTTGGCCTTCAATCAGCTTCACTTGTTTAGTTAAAGCTGAAACTGTATTCTCCAATACTGACAGCTTCTATCCAGTTTGTCCTATAAACTATTGTTGTGCTAATATAGATTGTTGTTGTGTTGAGGTCTACTAAGTGATAAACTATGATAACATATCTTCCAACGTTGGCTTCTTTGGTTCTTTAATAACTCCATTGCTTACTGAAAAATAAGGTGGAATCTGTTGTGCATTATTGGGATTAGTATACGAAAGATTTGGATGATTTCTATTGTTATGATGGTACGCTGAACTCCCTTGCTAAAAATTTGAGAAAGCTGGTCTTGGCTGGAAATTCCGCTGATGGACCCAGTTATTCTCTTTAGTGAACATCAGAGGAACATGGTCTGGTTGTTTTACTGCAGTATCGACTCTCTCTTTAAAAGTGTAAATTGATCAAAAAGATCATCAAACTTTCATCAGTAATGGCTACAACTTTGGCTGCTCTTGATCGATTTCTTTCCATGGTCCACTGATAACTGTTGCATGTCATTTCTTCTATTATTCTTGTTGCTTCATCAACTGATCTATTCAGAAGTCACCCACAACAGTAGCATCAACTATGCTATGTGTATTAGGCATCAGACTACTGTAGAAGTGAATGATCTGTTGTCCGTATGTAAAATCGTGTTGTGGGCATCTTCTCAATAATTCTCTAAAACGTTCTCATGCTTCAAATAAAGATTCATCTCCCATTTGGGGAAAATGAGATATTTCTTCTATCAGTTTGTGTGCTTTGGAGGAAGGAAAATATTTAGCGACGAACTGGGCACATAGCTGCTTCTATGTATTGATTTCAGTTCTGTCCAAGCTCTTGAACCAATACTTTGCTCGGTCCCTCAAAGAAAATCCAAACATTCTCATACGTTTGGTGTCAGTTGGGACACCATTGCTAGTGTCACAAATGTATAGGAATGCATTGAGATAGGTATTCATATTTTCAGCAGCACATTCACCAAACTATTATGCCTGAACCATATGCATCAGGGCTGGCTTCAACTCAAAGTTGTTGGCTCCACTGCTGGTCCCTAACCTCCTCCTTGGAACTGGTCTATGTAGGGAAATCTGATTTTAACCCTCTCCCGTGGATCTATCTTGGATGTTTAATTCATCATACATTGATTATTTACCGAGCATGCATCTACATAATTAATTGCATCACATAGGTGTTTTCTCGTGTTCACCTACGAATTTATCTGACAAGGAATTGGATCAAGACTCGTGCTTTGATCTTCTGGACTATATCCGGTTTGCCAAAACTCGATGCCGAGTGAGAGCAATCTATGGAAATCTGCGAAATTCGCCTTCTTCCTTCTTTGAAAAGTTTCGAAATCCAAACTATGAATAGTGTAGCGAAAGTTTCTCACTTAGGACTTAGCTTTTTTGATTTTCTCTCACCTTATATTTATAAGGCAACCCTAGATCCTATTAGGATAGGATCTCTGCATATCTAATAAATATAATCATATCTCTTCAGATAGAGAGAATAAAAATAGAATCCCTATGGGACTCTTATTGAAGTAGACGAATTTCTTAGCAGTCCAGGCCTTGATGGGCCAGCCTAGTGATCAAATACAAGGAAGTAAGATGGGCCTCAAATAAATTAATTATCTTATGTTTAGCCCAGAACATAAATTAATTCATAAACATTTATTCATGCCACTAGAGAATAAATCTTGACTTACCCTTTATTTCCAAGTTGAGTCGGGCTTGCACTTAGACTTGAGAACCCCGTATTTAAGATATCGCGTCCATTAATTATTTATAGCGTTATGATGGCTTAAAATAGTTAATCTCTTTAATTCCTTAAGTAGTACCACTCAACCTTATTATTGTACTTGAGATAACTCAACCTGCGGGGTTTAGTACAATAAACCTTTTGAGCTCCTTTAGGGGCGCCATCGTCCTAAATGGATACGGACCCGATACGGTAACTAGCATGACATACAAGCACCGCCATCACCCAAGATCTGAAGAATATTGGGTTATCTCATGTAACCTCACCCATGACAAGTCAGTGATGGTCGATGCTTATACTCACCTAATACCTTATCGAGGTTTAGAACAACGTAAAGTCACCGAGATCTAGGTTCTTCACGGCGGTCGGATAGAAGAACTCATCTCACCGTGATCCATCAATACGTCGAGACGCGTACTGTATGAGACAACAACCAAGTCAAGTCACTTCTTATTAATACCTCATTATACTGACAACCCGTCCTAAAGTTTTCTCACCGTGATCCTTTTTATATCTCATTAAGCTTGACAAATCATACGGACTTACGTGATCTTCTACACCTTTGTATGATCTAACTTATATCTGAGATAAATGGACATACATATCCAATCAAGTAAACAATTCAGATAGGAGATTGTAATAGTGGTGGCGGGAATCATTGTATCAAGCTCAACCAAAGCGCTTCCAATGATACTGAATCAACAATCTCCCACTTATACTAAAGCAAACTTTTAGTATACAATGTGTCTCTACTAGCTATTACAAACAACCATCACTTTGCTTCTCCCACTTCTACAAAGTTTCCTTTCTAAGTGGGGGCCATATTACATAATCGAATCCTCGAACATGCTAGTCGTAGATTTTTGCGGCGAGCTTTTCGTGAGTAGGTCACCTAGGTTATCCATGATGTCAATCTTTTCAATCGGCCGTCTCCTTGTCTAACGATTTCGTATGACATGGTACTTTCTCTATATGTTTAAATCGCCTTGTGGGTCCGAGGTTCCTTGAGTTTGCCACTTGCACTGAGTTATCACAAGACACTATGATACTCTTGGGCAAGCGAGTACCACATCTAGATCCATGAGGTAGTTCTTGAACCATACCGCCTCCTTGCGACCTCAAGTCGCTACATATTCGACTTCCATGGTAGAGTGCGCAATGCATCAACGCTTTGCACTCCACCAAGATCGCCTCCTCCTCCCAAGGTAAACACATAACACGAGGTGGGCTTTTCTCATCACGATCGACTTGGAAATCCGAGTTTGAATAATGCGAAGGATTTAGACTATACGCTTGGTAAACTAGCTTATAATCTCGAGTTCTTTTCAAGTACTTGAGTATATGCTTTACCATGATTCAATATGCTTGTCGAGGTTAGGCGATATCTAGCTACTATGCTCTTGCATAGCGAGATATCGGTCTCGTACATCATTGCATACATGAGACTTCCTACTGACGGAAGCGTAAGGAACTTGTCTCATTTCCTCTATCTCGCTGCGGTCTTAGGTCTGCTCCTTAGATAAAGGAACACCATGTATGAAGGGTAGCAATCCGCTGTAACGGTCTGCATACTAAAATGAGTAATCATAGTATCGATGTAAGGCGCTGAGATAAGCTCGATATTTTTCTCTTGCGATCTCGGTAAACCTTGATCCCAGAATGTCGCATCATCTCGATAAGCGCACTTTTACTAGTTTAAGAATGATATATTTGGATAAATTTAGATCGGTTTAAGTGCGTTTATATAGTTGATGTTATCTTTTAGCCATTTGAGAAGATCTGACTCTTGGGGTTCCTTTTGGTGTTTTGTAGATGTTTGGTGATAATCGATGCACAAGGCAAAAGTAACCAAAGATGAAAAGGAGCAGGAGGCTAGCGGCCACCCTAGCATTGCTAGCCGGTCATGACTCGCGTGAAGAAGAACTATTTCAAACTATGTTAAATAGGATGAAATGGATATGATAAGTATGGATGTGAAAATTATACAATGTTAAAGAGCATCTCGATAGGAGTCCATATATCACGCCCCAATTCCCGAGGAAGGCACGGATCTTGGGGTGTGATTAGGGGTGAGGTTAAGAAAAGGGGAAGGAAATACATATAACATACACGATAAGAAGATGTGACCATGAAATCGGGCGGATCTCCTCTATAACTAGGACATATCCTGAAGGGGAGGGGTGCGCAAACAATCCACCAACAGAATAATATCGATATCATAACCTCAAAGAACATGATCTTGGTTCATAACACGTAATGCAAGAAAGCAAAATAGCATTACACCATATTGACTAGACCGGTCAATCACATAGCATGCTCATATCGAGACTCACATCATAATAACATAATAGCAAATCTTGTTCCCGATCAGAAAGCAAATAAGGGACAAGAATACATCAACATCGAATCGTATATAACCTGACATTGCGGAAGCATAGCATGAAGAACCCGCAGCTCCACCCTCGTCGCTTGTCCAACCCTCCTCCATCAGTGAAAAGATTTGAAAAAGAGTTTGGGGTGAGTACTAGCGCTTTTCGGTGGGGTTTTATCATAAATCAAAAGAATCATGATGCCGTGTTCGGAGCACTTACCTTAGAAGGTTTTAAAGCGTAAATCCACTTCTAAGTAAGCAAAATAGATTTTCATTTTCGATGCGATCCGTTATTCCGGTACTCCCATCATAGAACCAAGAACCACGGCTGCATAGCGTATCCCGCCACCCGTCACATCTCATTCATTCGCCCGGAACATATCCGGTCGACCCATGCGGAGCGTATCCGATCGGCTAACTCGGTGTGGACTTGATTGAATCCCCATCGAACCATAACCACCTTATTACCATTTTAGTGTGGACTTAGGGTCTCATCCCGAACCATAACCACGTGTTGGGGTCTATCCTTCACGATCAATACTCAAGATGGTGATCAAACCACGAATAGAGATCATGCACAACCATGATAGAACCATATCTCGGATCGGAGAGCGAATAACTTCATCAAAACATTTTACGGCGCACATGTTTTATTTTGAAATATCGAGTAAATAACTCAAAATAAGCATATATAACCCAACTGAGCAGAAAGCGTTAACCGGGAGGTATCTACGGATCCGATGACTTCACCGATCGCTGGTAGGTACAGTAACAAGATGGAACAACTTTTGGGGTTACGTCCACAAAGCAAAGCAACATCGTGATCCAAACGAAGATCAAAGCAAAGCGCAAAACTAGGGTTTCGACTTTACGAATCCATATTTGGCACTCTCGGGTTTTCAAATCAACTCGATGTAGAAGGAAATATATTCAGGGCATCAAGACCTATAATAGGGTGCTTTCAAAATATGCATGCATGCAAGTTGACTCAAATCTTAGCGTGAAGAAGCTTAAAATCGATGCCTATCCTCGGATCTAGGATAAACCATCCAAAATCGATGCATGAAAATGAAAACATAAGCAATATGCATAACGGCGAACATGGAATGAAAACTACGTTGAAAATGGATAACCCGGCATGTCTTCCTTTAGAAAACTCGAAGCAACGAAAACATCCCGACATGCGAAGCGCGAAAAAGCGAAAAAGAATCGGTACTTTAGTAGAATGCATGGCAGGAACTCAAAACCTAAAGGACCCGTAGCGAAAGGTGGTCCGTTGACCGCAAGCGGCGACCAACAACCACGGCAATGGGCGATGATTCGGCGTGGTGCGCGGCCAAATTGGCCGACCTCGACCGATATCCGTCCGTCCCTTTAGATTTCCGAGTTCTATGCTATCGATCTACTAAAAGGCGGAATCAAAACAAGAAAAGGACAAAAATAGAAAAGGGCTGCGGGGAGAGGTTGATCGGTGGTGGTGGCTCGGCGATGCGCAATGGCGCGGCCGTGAGCCTCCCGCTCGATCCCACTCCTCCAAGCACTTAGCGGCGTACACAGGCGCTCGGCTCTTCCATAAACACAGAGAGCGAAGAAATGAGCGTTGAAAATGAAGGCCCTAGCCTCCATATATAGGAAAAGCGAGGGCTGCAATTTGCTTGCGTAAGCGACCTTTTCAGCGCAAAAAGCGACGCAACTTTGCAAACGGACTCCAAATTTAGCAAACTTAGTACCCATGGACACGAAATAAAATACGGACACAACGACTATAAACAAGATATGCTTTTAAAGACCAATGAAAAGTCCGGTTTTCGATAACTTCCGGAGTGCCAAACCTTCATGGGTGGTCGAAAACACGCATACTTAGTGTCATGAATTAGTCGTAAGACACTCTTCACAATGCACGAGGTTTCGTGACGGTCGCATCACCGAAACATAAAGTCGACCTTTGACATTTTCTCGAAAAATGTGCCGTGCAAAATGAAGCTTAGAAAGGACGGGGTATCACACCATAGGTGCAAACGGATCGTAATTCGGAGTTCGAACGCGAGAGAACAGAGAAAAAAAACAAAGTCACGCACAAGCTAGCGACCACCCTAGCGGTCGCTAGCCTGGCCGCGAGTTCCGCCCGAAAAGTCTCTGTATTGAAGCTAGCGACCACCCTAGCGGTCGCGAGCCTGGCCGCGAGCTCCTCCAGAAAAGTCTACGTCTCACGACTAGCGACCGACCTAGCAACCGCTAGCAGCGCTGCGACTTCGACAGCAATTAGGGCTTCACCCGTTAGCTATATATACCCCAAACCATCCTTTAGCGCCTAAGCGATTCACTTTTCGTTTTACCCTAGTTTTCATTGTTTTCATTATTATTCTTCAATTTCATAGTATAACTTTAGATTATTGACATTCAAGACTTTAGATTCCTGCAAGTTCCTGATTTATTTATGGAATCGAGTTGTTACATTCTTTGTCGTGGATTCCTACGGTTCTATCTTTTCAATTCAGTTTATGTTTCATTTATTTAATTCTTGCTTTGGTATTTTAATTATGCGTAGCTAAATTCCGTATTGATCCTAGGGTTTGTATGTCTGACTAGATTTCTGTGATCTATCTGTTGATACTGCTTTACCTTCCGTCATAGATTTGTGATTCATGGAGCTTGATCTTATGTGTTAATTTCTGATAAACTTTAATGCATACATAGTTGCCAGTTGAATACTTAACAGTTTTGATTGTCAATCGATCTTGAGATGTTCCAATCTTAGTTACGACTCGAGGCTTACCCGTATTGTGCATTCAAGATCGATTGACAATCAAAGCTGTTACATCTCAAGGTGGAAATTAGCAACTCAAAATGCTCACAAAATCGATCTTGAGATGTTCTTTGTGAGCATTTTGGAGTTGCTAATTTCCACCTTGAGATGTAACAGTAATAGGTAAATTAGTAATCTACATCCACAATTATCGTAACTGAAATTGATGGTTACTTATGTGATCTTTCATCTTAGACTAGATTAAATAGGTAAATAGATTAATAAGTTAATTGGGTGAATCTGGTTAGGTTAAATACATCACTAGGGTCAGTCTTTCAATTTTGAGTTTATCTTATTTCATTTGTGTCTGGTTTGATAATCTTTCTCCCTTGATATCTGTTGCTTGGATAATAATAAAGATTCTGCGTTAATTATTCGCTGTGTTTTTTATTATCAGTCTCTGTGGATACGATATAATACTATTTTGGTAGAAATTATAGCGATCAAATTTTTGCGCCGTTGTCGGGGACTGTGTAGATTTCATAGTGATAATTGTCTGAATTATAGTTATTAATTCAGGCTTAAAAAAAATATTTTTTTTTTGTGTTTTTACCTTGGTTTGATCTGGTTGTTGTCTTCTTGCATAGTGCATGATCACGAGATCTCAGAGGAAAGAAATTCTTCCATTGGATCGTGAGATTGAAAAATCGCATAAGAGAGAGGGAAGAGAAAGAAGACAAGAAATGGCAGATCGACAACCCCAAGGCTATGATAGAATGGCCGAGATGGAAGAGATGCTAGCCGCGATGCAACGCAAAATGGCATTGCAGAATCAGATGGGTCAGATTGGTGGACGAGCACTACCCATACCGCTCAACAACATGTACAGGCCACCGACAGATCGGTTCGAGGTTGAGGATGGGGGCCGAACATCAATGCCAATAACTTTGAGTTAAAGCACGCCTCATCGGTATGATCTGGCGAAACAGGTTTGGGGAGGGTTCTTGAAGACCACAATGCACAGAGGCATTCCTTGATATATGTGATACTATCAAGCGAGAATGGAGTGTCGGTGATCTATCCGGATGCGGTTTTCATATTTTCCTTTGTGAAGTCGGTGAAAAAATGGTTCAAGAGCTTGGATAGATCACGAATTACCACGTGGGAGCGATTCAGAAATTCTGTCCAAATATTTCCCACACGCGGTAGCGCGAAAATCATCTCTAAGATTTCCCACTTTTCACAATCGGGAGATGAGTGATACGATCCTCGCTGGTACAAAGGATCTATCATGCTGTGAGCGAACGAAAGATTTTGGACGAAGCCGATGGAAAAAATCCCAAAACCGCTGAATCTAACTCAAAGTGATATAGGTCGATATGTTGCCTATATCCCACATAAATTAATGACAACTCGGGGGATGATGAATGACACACAACGAGGATGGTCGACTCGTTGATATGCCGATAGATGAACTCGTCTTGGAAAAATCAAGAGAAACTCGAACACTCTTAAGAGAGAATAAAACTCACGTTTTTGATTAATGAATCAACTGATTTGTTCAACACGTTACAAGCCTATTTATAGGTTGGAAAACAAATCCTAAAACTAGAAAGAAACGGATTTAATAAAACCTAAACCTAGAAGAAAACGGATCAACTAAAAAAGAAAGGCCCAAACAATGTCACCAAAAACAGGCCCAAAAAAATATGTCACGAAAGAGTAAAAACTACTCAAGCTCCAGCCCATTCGCCTCAATTAAATTTTTTACTCTTAGGCTGCTCGGTCCAATCTCTCCAATGGGCTTCTTGGATAGCTCTTGCTCCCACACTTCTTGGATTAAGCCCATCAAATTCTCCTTGAACTTCTTAGCTCGTGCTCTTGTAACCGGCCCACGAGGAACACGCATCGGTTTTGGAATCAATGAACCTTGGGCTGCACGGGCTACATCAATAAGTCATTGTTTGAGGCACAGGAGAGATTGAGAACACGCTCAAAGTGTCCACAGCATGGGTTCTCACCTGAGCAGCAAGTGATGCAATTTTATAGTGGACTCAATGCTAACACCCGTAGCATTGTAGATGCTTCAGCCGGAGGATG
Source organism: Salvia rosmarinus (assembly GCA_036937905.1). Classification (NCBI taxonomy): domain Eukaryota; kingdom Viridiplantae; phylum Streptophyta; class Magnoliopsida; order Lamiales; family Lamiaceae; genus Salvia; species Salvia rosmarinus. The sequence goes on from JAODLM010000746.1 coordinate 57,282, forward strand.
CCTTCTCAATCGAGGAATAGATGAAGCTTTGAGAATAATTGAGGAGATGGCATCTAATAGCTATCAATGGTTGATAGAGAGACAGCCGATCATAAGAGTGGCTGCTGCAGAGTTGGACGATAAGTATGATGATTTATTAGAGAAATTCACAACTCTGCAGAAAGAGTACGATGGCGCAAATTAATGAGGAGGTTCGCTATGTGAACCAAAGGAGCAATTTTCAGGGGAATCAGAGTGGGAATCTACTATATCATCCCAACAATAGGAATCACCCGAATTCTTCCTATGCGATGCTCGAACCACCGTCTAGTTTCTTTGTTAATAACGGGATGATCGTGGAACCAAAAAGCTGCTAGAGGAAATGATGCGGCGATTGGTTGTAAGTAACCAACAATTAGCCACTCAGCAGAATACCTTCATTAGTAACATTGGTAAGAAGATTGCACATCTGGAATCCACCGTAGCGACTATGGGCAAACATTTGAAGATAATGGAGAACCAAATTAACGAGATAGCTGCACGTGAATCTGTGACAAAAGTCGGGCAAATTTCCTAGCCCTACGGAGGTAAACCAGATAAATCAGTGCAATGCCTTTTTAATAATTACAAAAAATATTGGACGTATACTCCTATTGCAACTTCACGAATAGGTGAGGATTTCCAGGAATGGAATAGAGATACATCTTAAATGTACCTATAAGCGTGTTCCATTATCCAAATGCAATTTCCCGTCTACTTGAGAAGCGGAACAGCATATCAGAACCACTTGGAACGAGAAAATGGTGATATAGAAGAGGCACCGGGACAGAAGAGCCGAGAAGAAGGTCGTAAGCTGAAAAGAAAGGAACTAGCGATCGAGCTAGCGACCGCTAGCACGACCGCTAGGAAGAGTACATAAGGTTTGGCGTAGAAACTAGCGATCACTAGGCCGGCCACGAGGATGAGTACAGAAGGTTTGGCATAGAAACTAGCGATCGCGAGGACGAGTACAGAGAGTTTCGAGGAGGAACTAGCGACCGCTAGGCCGGCAGCGAGGAACATCCGTAGGAAGCATATTCTTTGTGAGCTTTTTGGAGTTGCTAATTTCCACCTTGAGAAGTAAGGATAATAGGTAAATTAGTAATCTACAACCACAATTGTCGTAACTGAAATTGATGGTTCTTTCATCGTGACTGGATTCAATTGGTTAATAGATTATTTGGTTGATTGTGTGAATCTGGTTAGGTTAAATACATCCCTAGGATCAGTCTTTCATATCTGAGTTTATTCTTATTTTATTTGTGCCTAGTTCTATAATCATCTCTCTTGATATCTGTCGCCTGGATAATAAGTAAAGATTATGTGTTAATTATTGACTGTGTTTTCGAATATCAGTCTTTGTAGATACGATATAATACTTGTTGTTGTTACTATCATCCTATTTAAGTGCGTTTATATAGTTGATGTTATGCTTTTAGCCTTTTTGAGAAGATACTGCTCTTGGGGTTCCTTTTTGGTATTTTGTAGGCGTTTCAGGTAATAATCGATGCACAAGGCAAAGAAATAACCAAAGATGAAAAGGAACAGGAGGCTAGCGGCCACTAGCCCGATCGCGAGCTCGCGCGAAGAAGAACTGTTTAAACATAATGTTAAATAGGATGAAATGGATATGACAAGTATGGATTTGAAAAGTTTACAATGTTAAAGATTATCTTGATAGGAGTCCAACGGCGCCAAAATTTGATCGCTATAATTTCTAACAAAATAATGGTAGTAACAACAACAAGTATTATATCGTATCCACAGAGACTAATATTCGAAAACACAGTGAATAATTAACACAGAATCTTTACTTATTATCCAGGCGACAGATATCAAGAGAGATGATTATAGAACTAGGCACAAATAAAATAAGAATAAACTCAGACATGAAAGACTGATCCTAGGGATGTATTTAACCTAACCAGATTCACACAATCAACCTATTAATCTGTTAACCAATTTAATCCAGTCACGATGAAAGATAACATAAGTAACCATCAATTTTAGTTACGACAATTGTGGTTGTAGAATACTAATTTACCTATTATTGTTACGTCTCAAGGTGGAAATTAGCAACTCCAAAAAGCTCACAAAATGCTTCCTACGGATGTTCCTATCTCAGTTACGACTCAAGGCTTACACGTATTGTGCATTCAAGATTGATTGACAATCAAAACTGTTAAGTATTTAATTGGCAACTAGATATGTATTAAAGTTGATCAGAAATTAACACATAAAATCAAGCTCCATGAATCACAAATCGATGACTGGAAGGTAAAGCAGTATCAACAGATAGATCACAAAAATCTAGTCAGACATACAGACTCTAGATTAATACGGACTTTAGCTACGCATAATTAAAATACCAAATAAAGAATTAATTAAATGAAACATAAACTGAATTGAAAAGATAAAACCGTAGGAATCCACGACGAAGAATGTAACAACTCGAATTCGTAAATAAATTTGAAACTTGCAGGAATCTAAAGTCTGGAAGGCTAAAATCTAAAGCTAGAACAAGAATTGAAGAACAAGAATGAAAAATAAGCTAAAAACTAGGTTGGAATGAGATGGGAGCTCTAAAGGATGGTTTAGGGTATTTATAGATGATGAGCCGAAACCCTAATTCACATAAGGCCGTAGCGCCTAGCGGTCGCTAGCTAAGTTACTTTTCAGGCGGAACTCGCGGCCAGGCTAGCGACCGCTAGGGTGGTCGCTAGCTTCAAAACAGAATGCGCGACTTCACTGTTTTGCTCCGTTATCTCTCGTCCGAACTTCGAATTACGATCTGTTTGTGCCTATGGACTCCAATCGAGATACTCTTTAACATTGTAAAATTTTTAAATCCATACTTTTCATATCCATTTCATCCTATTTAACGTCGTGTTTAAACAGTTTTTCTTCGCGCTAGCTCGCGACCGGGCTAGTGGCCGCTAGGGTGGCCGCTAGCCTCCTGTTCCTTTTCATCTTTGGTTACTTCTTTGCCTTGTGCATTGATTATCACCTGAAACACCTACAAAACACCAAAAAAGAACCCCAAGAGCAGTATCTTCTCAAAAAGGCTAAAAGCATAACATCAACTATATAAACGCACTTAAACTGATCTAAATTCATCCAAATATATCATTCTTAAACTAGTAAAAAATGCGTTTATCACATCTCCTAAGTCTTTCATTTGAAACGATCGGATAACCAACTCTTTCGCCCGATTCTGACTTCACATTGTTGCTAAGTAGAAGGATGTCATCTCGTAAAGTCAAAAATACCACATCACCGTTGACGTCCAAGCGATACACACAACTTTCGCTGAGCAGCCGGGTAAATCCATGGGACTTTACTACCTGGTCAAAGCGTAAGTTTCATGATCGAGGAAGCTTGCTTGAGCCCGTAAATGGACTTAAGCTTCCATACTAGATGCTCTTCACTCTTGCACCACATAACCTTCGGTTCTGCATATAGATGTCTTTACCTTCTTGAGGTAACCGTTTAGAAAAGCATTTATAACATCCATTTGCCAAACCTCAAGGTTTGGGTGAGTGCTATGGCGGAAGAATTACGATGGACTTGAGCATTACTACGGTGAAAGGTCTCATCGAAATCGAAGCCCTCAATCTGAGTGTACCGCTTCGCCACAAGCACGGCTTTAAAAGCGAAACCTCTCCATTTGAATCTCTCTTCCTCTTGTATACCCACTTATTACCTATGGCTTCCTTGCCATCTGGTAGATGTGTTTTCTCGTATACATCATAGCTGTTATGGACTCAATTTCTAAGTCCATAGCGGTGTGCCATGATCTTGCATCGATGTCTTGTATCGCCTCGTTATATGTCCATGGGTCGATTCTGACTGCTTTCGTTTCACGGGACTAAATCGAAGATTCTCCTCGAACATAAATCGCTCGTGTTGATGAACAACCCTCCCACTACGACGAGGCGCTCTTGGCACAATGGCAGCGGTGGGTGTAGTAACACAGTGGTTCTCTATCTTGCACAACTTGCTAGGTAGGTGCCACTTGCGGTCGGTATCTCGGTGGAACTCGACCCTTCAATTTCTTGAAGTATCGGTGTCGATCCTCCCACTGAACCGACATCTCGTGCATTTGGCCTGTCGGTGATGGAATCGATCATCTTCTAATTCTTAAAGTATGATTTCAACTTTGGTTTGTGGTTTTCATGTAGTCCTCTTCTAAGAATCGGGAGTTAGTGCTTATGCTGACCTACGATCCTGGGACTATAGAAATAACCACCTTTCATTCCTCTAGGATAACCAATAAGCAGTCTTGCTTCAGATCTAGCCTCCAACTTATCAATAAACTAGGCTTGCGCCCAAACCATAACTCGAAAGGGGTTTTTTTGACTTACTTGGACGGTACTAGATTGAGCAAATATGCCGCTGTTTCTATGGCATACCCCCAGAACGAAATAGGCAACGTTGCATAGCTCATCATAGATCTAACCATTTCTAAGAGAGTCATATTTCTTCGCTTTGACACACCATTTTGCTGTGGTCTGTCTGGTGTAGTGAGTTGGGAGGTAATCCCACACTGCACCGGATAGTCCATGAACTCGTTACTGAGGTATTTGCCACCACGATCAGACCGTAGTGACCTGATATTCTTACCTAGCTTCGTCTCCACTTCTGCCTTAAATTCTTTGAATTTCTCAAAGCATTCATACTTGCTGTGAAGCAGGTATACGTATCCGTACCTTGAGTAATCGTCAATGAAAGGAAAAAAATACTCATACCCTCCATGAGCTTGTGTGGACATTGGTCCACACAGGTCAGAATAGACTAGCTCCAACACTTCTTTGGCTCTATACCCCTTCGCTTTGAAGGGTCTGGTCGACATCTTACCTTCTATATAGGATTCACAGACTGGGAACGGAGTGACTGTAATTTCACCCAACACTCCATTCTTAGCTAGTCTTTGGATCCTATTTAGATTGATATGACCTAATCTAAGATGCTAAAGAAATATGGTGTCATCTAGCGAAGAAAACTTCATCTTCTTAAGGTTTGATGTAGATGCAATATAATTAAAGGTATTATGTTTAGCAGAAATAGTATAAAGCGAATTATATAAAGTGCCACCACAGATAACTTGGTCATTTCTTATGATAAAAACACAACTATCAAAAATAACAGAATATCCATGTATAAATAGTTTGGAAACGAAATAAGGTTTAGCGAAACTCAAGCACATACAAGCGTCTTTTAATACTAAAACTGTTTTATCAAAACATAAAGAAACATCTCCGACTGTAACGGCCTCGACTTTCGCCACGTTACCCATGGAGATCGTTATCTTGCCATCAAATAGCTTCATGCGCGGGAACCCCTACAAGGTGTAACAAACATGATCGATCGCTTTGCGTATCTACTACCCATGAATGAGTAGAACAAGTTGCTAAACATGTTTCTGTTACTAAAGCAAATGGCGTACCTTGAGCCTTGAGCATGGGGCACTTTGCCTTCCAATGCCCAATCTCATCGCACTTGAAGCATTTACCATTCTCCTTTGGCTTTTCAAACCGGTAGAGCCGCTGTATTCTCCCGTTTTTCTTTAGCCTTAACATCTCTTGAATTCCACTTTACATTCTCATCTTTCGATAAAACAGTGGTTTTTCTTGAGATGCGTACTAAAGATTGTGCACCTTTGCCCATTTTGTGGTCCTCCGTTACTATGACCTCTTGCAATGAATCTAGAGTATAACTTTTTTCATGAAGGACTACTCCATAACAGAAGTTGTTAATAGACTTGGGCAAAGTATTGAGGATTATATCGATTCTGACTATGTCATCAATATATCCTCCAACCAACTCGAGCTCTCCGAAGAGATTGATCATCTGCTCTACATGGTCATGCACTGAATCGCCTCCATCATTGAACTTGACATGATTAATTTTGTCAAATTATGACTAGCGATTCTGTCCGACTCCCCATATGATTTCATGAGATTTAGCCATATAATGGCTGCATCATCCATCTCTTAATGCTGGAGTTGCAAAGACTCGCACATGGTGACCAAAAGAAGGTATTTTGCCATTCTATTTGATTTGTCCCATTTCTCGTGCTCCTTGCGCTCCTCATCAGTAGATGAATCGTCTAGGGGGGTTGGATGGGGTGTAGTGAGTACAAATAAATTTTCTTTGGCAGTGAGAACATTCTCAATGTCACATTTCCACTCGATAAAATTTGGACCGGGAAGAGGGTTTTGTGCGAGGATATTGATAAGCGATGTAAGAGACATATCTGAAAAGTAATACAAACACATAAGCATACGATCGCACATAATTCGTAACAATAATAATGTAACATTTTGATAAAACAATATTAATTGAAAACTCCAATCACCCAAGGAATTCCATATGCAAGCCACGCGTTTGGACGTTTACACATGAACCCCTCGACCAGACTAAAATATACCTTTTAGTCGTTTAATTTCAATCTATGTCAACTTATCCTTATGACAAATGAAATTAATGATTGGACCTTACTAGACCACATCACTATCGGAAGAAGGGACTTCGCGGGAAGTTTTACTTGAGATAATGCCTAAGCAATGACCATAATTTTGACAGTAGATAATGAATTCTTAGAATTGGCATACTCACTCGGACCATACCGTTTCCAATTCAAAACATTTTGTCATCTCATTTTAAATCTATCTCTAGAGAACTTATGAAAATCGCATATGCAAGCCACGCATGTGGACGTTTACATATGAAACTCCCACTTCTCAATAGATTAAAAAGTTTTATTTAGAAATCTCATCTAACAAACTTATGATAAACAGTGCAAGCAAGCCACGCGTGTGGACGTTTACTCACAGTGCGTACCACTTTGTTTAGAGATCAAAAAGTGGAGGACTTGAAATTTTTAATTTAAAAATTAATATGTCGGGTTTCTTTCTTAGTCTTTTGATGCTCGCAGAATTCTAAAACATGCTTCAAAACGCGATTAACCTAGCATGCTTGCTATATGCATCCAATCACAAAAACATATTATTATTTTTTTGGTCAAAACGTACGAAATAACATAAAACGGATAAAACTTTGAACAATCTGAACTCGGGCATACCCGAGGGAGATACAACCATTAAAACAAGGCAGGGGGGTCAAAAACACCTAGTGGCCAAAATATATAGGCCAAAAAGCGACTCGCTCAAACAAGTAAAGCACATAAAGAAACCACTCAAAACATACATACATGCTTCTGCATAATTTAAACATCCACGACATGCTTTGAGCGATAAAATAAAATAAATTGGTTCTTGGCCCACTCGTGGATCACAGGCACTTCACTAATTTATTACATAAATTTGCAAACTCTGATCTTGAAAAAATCTCGAAACGGGCCTCGCGTGCACGGGCATGGATCGGACTCGAAAAACTAGATTAGGGTCGAAAAATCTAAAAATGGATCAGAAATCTAGAACCGGGTGAAAAGGTGCGGGCGAAAATCGGGTTTGGGCGAAGCCGGGCCGGTCGGCCCAGTGGGCTGGGTCTTGCGGCTGAAGCGCGACTATGCCACGCCCATCCACACTCAATCGCCCTACCAAGCTCATGCACCGTCGTCCGACCTTTCGCTGAGCCGCCGCGTGACGGCGGCTTGGCCGAGAAGCCCTGCGTGCCGTGTCGCCCGCCCTTGTTGAGGGCTTCCGAGAGATGTCTGTGCGTGACTCGAGCACTGGGCTGCTGCCAGCGAGATCGAAAGCATGCCACCGCCTGGCGATGAGTTCTGCCGCCGGGCGCCGCGGTATCGCGGGCGTTGCGTGCGAGCCCGCCCATGCGCTTCACGCGACGGGCACCCGCGTGCGAGGGCGCTGATGCCGCGCTGATGCTGTTGAGGTGCCCGGGCACTGTCGAGCATTGCTGCGCACGACCTGTCGAGGCTATCGAGAAAAACTCGTACGCTAAATGCAGCGCATCGAGGCTGCCGATGCATCCGCATGAAAATTACACACCCCGCACGCCCTACTACTGACGCCCGCCGAGAGCTCCCGCATGCCCGTCCGAGACCTACCGCCCGATGCCGCTGAAGCCATGCGCGTGGCTGCTGAGCGGTGTGCTGCGAGTGCCAAGCACGCCCAGCTTGCCGTCGCCCGTACGCCCTCGAGCGTACGTCCAGCTTTCGGCCAGCCACCCTCGTGCTGTGCGATGGGACTTCGTCATCTCGTTCTTTGTGTTCTTCGTCTTCGTTCCTCTTTTACAGATTAGATTTACAAGAAAAAATTCTAATCTAACCACGGATTTTCTCGTGGTGAAAAATGAAATCCGACAAAAAATAAAACTAGTCACGATGAACGACAGATCCACAATTAATTAATTGTGCACGTAATAATCAAACGTGAATTAATCCAGTAGAGCCAAGATATTGATCCCAGACTCTGATACCAATTGTAGGGAAATCTGATTTTAACCCTCTCCCGAGGATCTATCTTGGATGTTTAATTCATCATACATTGATTATTTACCTAGCATGCATCTGCATAATTAATTGCATCACATAGGTGTTTTCGTGTTCATCTGTGAATTTGTCTAACAAGGAATTGAATCAAGACTCGTGCTTTGATTTTTTGGACTGTATCCCGTTTGCCAAAACTCCAACGCCGAGTGAGAGCAATCTATGGAGAGTACTGCAGAAATTCATCTTCTTACTTCTTTGAAAAGTTTCAAAAATCCCAACTATGAATAGTGTAGTTTTCGAAAGTTTCTCACTTAGGACTTAGCATTTTTGATTTTCTCTCACCTTATATTTATAATGTAACCCTAGATCCTATTAGGATAGGATCTCTGCATATCTAATAAATATAATCATATCTCTTCAGATAGAGAGAATCAAAACAGAATCTCTATGGGACTCTTATTGAAGTGGACGAATTTCTTAGCAGTTCAGGCCTTGATGGGTCAGCCCAGAGATCAAATGCAAGGAATAAAGATGGGCTTCAAATAAATTAATTATCTTATGTTCAGCCAAGAACATAAATTAATTCATAAACATTTATTCATGCCACTAGAGAATAAATGCTGACTTACCCCTTTACTTCCGAAGTTGAGTCGGGCTTGCACTTTGACTTCACGAACCACGTATTTAAGATATCGCACGTCCATTAATTTTTTTATAGCGTTCTGACTACTTAAATAATTAATCTCTTTAATTCCTTAAGTAGTACCACTCAACCTTATTATTGTACTTGAGATAACTCAACATGCAGGGTTTAGTACAATAAAATTTTGAGCTCCTTAAGGGGACATAATCATCCTAAACGGATACGGTGACCCGATACACGTAACTAGCATGAAATACAAGCACTGCCATCACCCAAGATGCGAAGAATATTGGGTTATCTCATGTAACCCACACCCATGACAAGTCAAAATGATGGTCAGTAACTTATACTCACCTAATACCTTATCGAGGTTTAGAACAACGTAAAGTCACCGAGATCTAGGTTCTTTATGATGGTCGATTAAAGAACTCATCTCACCGTGATCCATCAATACGTCGGAGGCGTACTAGTATGAACAAGCAGACAAGTCGAGTCACTTCTTATCTATACAAGACTATCACCGACAACTTGTCCTAAAGTTGTCTCGGTATGATCCTTTTTATATCTCATTAAGTTTGACCAATCATACGAGACTTACGTGATCTTCTACACATCGTATGATCTAACTTATATCTGAGCTAAAGGGACATACATATGCAATCAGTAAACAATTCAGATAGGAGATTGTAATAGTGGTAACATGAATCATTGTAAACAAGCTCAAACAAAAGCGCTTCAATATCTGAATCAATGATCTACATGGTGGCAGTACATCTTGCTTATTGAGGGAGATTGTGGTTTCTGTTGTTCAGCTATCCTACTTATTGTTTCAGCCATCTCTGCTATTCTTTGATTGATTTCAACCATCGGGTCTGGATATTGGTGTGCTATTTCCTGATCTGGATCTAGTCCGATCAAACTTGGATCTGCTCTTTCTTGTCTGGCCTTCTCTAAGTGCATTCAAATTCAAAATCCAAAGGCCACAAATATGGATCTGCTACCTTGATCTACTATCTTGACCTCGTGCCCATCTGATACCTAAAGAGATCACAAATAAATATAGTTCAAAATAGAATCTAACAAAATAGAATAAAATAAAAATAAATACAAGCCTAAATCAACAACTCAATGTCAGAAAATTATTGTTGTATTTTCAACTACAACTCGTGCGAAAAGTTGGTAGATTGTGACTTGTTCGTGCTACCACTACTACAAAACCACTTTTCTCTACACCTTATAGACTACGCTTTTTCGTGAAAGCGTAGTCTATAGATAGACTACGCTTTTTATCAGCGTAGTCTGTCTTGAGTACGAAGTATAGACTACGCTAACAACAAAGCGTAGTGTATATCGTAGTCTATAGTGGTATAGACTACGCTTAAAAGCGTAGTGTATGTGCGTGTTTTAATAAAAAGCGTAGTCTATGTCGTAAATTTAAAAAAAACAAAAAAAGCGGCGTGTCATTTATTTGGGACTTAGGAACGCTCGCGCCTTCACTCCCGGTTCTCTTGGCGACCTTAATATCGCCTCACAACCGTGACGGCCGGCTAGGGCTACCCCCACTGACCCCACCCCGATTGCTCACGGCTCTGCCCGGAGACCCCAAATCGTGACACCCTCTTGGTGATTGAATTGACGGCTGTGGCTTGGGGTTACATAAGGCGGCGATTGGGGCCCCGTCATAGGTTCACCGACGGAGGCGCTTGGGTTCGAGTTGTTGGTGACTGCTTCGTCGACCAGCTGTCGACCTTGCCTTTGGTCGGTGCTAGGGGCGTGAGTGGTGGTTCTGAAACTTACTCCGATTTTACGAATTCCTGCGTCGCTGCGAAGCTCCACGGCTTGGATGTTTTTATGTCTGGTAAAATCGATTAATTATTAACATTCACGTTTAGTAGCTGATCATGATTTGTGATGAGATTAGATGAATTTGTTGTACTAATTATTACGCTATTTGGATAGCGACATAGTTTGATTATTAGATCATGACCTAGTTTTAAGGCTAATCTTGAGTTGTTCTTGTTGGTGAATTAGGTTATGCTTATTCTATGTTTTAGGTATCCATTTGGAAAATATATAGTTTGATGATTTTGATTCATCTTCGCATTAAATTTTGGCATTGGAATTGCTTTTTGGGAGAGAGATATAAATCTTGAAAAAGTAGATTAAGAACCTAATTGGTGCGGAAAAGATGAATGGATCGAATGCAATCTCACTAGCTTTATATTCGAGGATTCTCACAAAGACTTTTTACGGTATGTATTTTAGTGTGTGATTGGCACCACAGTCTTACTCGGATATGAGACTCAGTGATGAGTTAAATGCAATCTCTTCTAGTTTGTTATGTTGATGGTAAAGATTATTGAACAAGTTTACTCTAGTATGTATGCTTGATGAAGGTGATTTTGCGAGAAAACACGTAGTTAGCTGTGTTTGGTTGCCCGTCATATGGTTTTAGCAAGTGGCTGAGGTTGCTTGTAGGTGCCGTTTAGGGAAATAGCGAAGTCGTTGCTTTAAATTATCAGCATGTTTTCATAAAAAACCTGAGTAAATTCTAGCAATGTACTTTACTGAAAACTTAAACATTGTTCGTATTCAAACTAAAGAAGGCGAAGACTAGTATAACTTGACAATTTTAAAGACCATGAGATTATTCTCCGCTTACTAAAATTTGTATTTATTGTGGCCATTACTTCATTAGCTTCTCTTTGCTTTTCTCATTTTACGAAATCTATATGATTGGAATCAAGACTTATTCCACTTAGATGAGGATGCTAATCTAGACTTTTAACATGTGTTTAATCGACCACATTGGTATTCCTTTTGTCAAATTTTAGCATGATGATATTATCTACTTGTGGGATTAGTCCGAGTGGGAATATCTCAACTTATTGCCATTGATTTCTTGAAGAAAAAAAAACAAGATGAAGAGAGAGAGAATTATGTAGACCAATCCATTTGATGAATTACGCACTAGTTTGAGTTCCAAATTGTGATATCAACATTATCTATTCATATCTTTGCATCATTGATGGAAAAAAATGTCATAATCCTTATTCTTTGAATCTTGATTGCATCTTTTGGTGATGATTAGCCAGAGGGGATAAGGCGTTCTGATGCGAGAATGTCGCTGCAAGCAAATCTCCATGGATGAGCGAAGGAGATGTGCCGTTCAAAGGCGAAACACATGAAGCACTCGATTACATTGCTGCATTTTGATTTTGAGATAGTTAGTTCAAGAACTCAACTCGTGCAGGATTTCTAGCTCTTAAGCGTAGAACTTTCCCTGTACAGTTAGTTATGTTCTTAGCTTTGTTGAAAGGGTATTACCAATGTACTCTTTTTTCCTTTTCTCAACTCTTGCAAGGCTTTCCCCTACTCCTAATCTATCACTTTAAATTTATTTACGATATTCCTTCTCTAGTGCTTTTTCCATGGACATGCATTTTATTTCCGTATCATCTTTGAAGAATCTGAATTTGGTACATTCGGGTTGGCATTCCTCGGATCGAGGGCAATATATTCATAGACTCGGAAGAGCAGGCGACAAGGAAAGATGGTGAAGGATGCTGTTGCTTGCGCCTTGGGAACAATACTTCTAGATGATATAAAGGATCTTCCTCTTGAGAAACTCCTCCATCGGAACTAGATCCCGATGTAACGAGAGAAGGTATGGGATCTCTTCTCTATAATTGGTCGAATTTCAACTGCTCAAGCAAATCGATAATAAATCTAGAATAGTTTGGAGGTATCTTGCAAGTGTATTAATTTAAATCTTTGCTAGATACCCTTACAAGACTATGAAGGGAACACGTACTTGATTGGAGAACTTCGTAGGATCGGGCACACTCGGTGCATCCGCCTAATTAAATCAAAATTGTGATTAATAAACCACGATCGGGATTGGTGAACTCTATTGGAGTGGATGCACCGTACATAGATGTTTGAGGCCCCAATCCCTATATGACAATCTCCTTGCAAAAAAATCGACCACCTTTTTTTGTCGTGAATAGATGTTTGAGGCCCCAAAATGCCCATACTTGGAGAAACAATCCATCACTACCAAGGCAGTTGATCTTTGCTGATCGTAGAAGCCAGTGTAATCTAGTTTTTGATGTTGGGGTTTAACTTCGAAATTGCAAATGCCGTCTGTCTCATAGATTTTCAATTCCTATAATCTATCTAGTTTTATTCTCTTATTGGATGCTTGATAATATTTCTTGGTATTTGGTTAATTTTTCATAGCTTGATTTTAAACATGGAAAATCTAATAAGTTGATTCATGAATATTATGTTCCTTTTTTTTTTTTTTTATTATTGTAGTGATATCTTTTGTATTGTATAGATGCATGACCCTACACTTTGAACTTGCAAAGGTGCACTAAAAGTGTATGATTTTTATGATGTTGTTACACATGAATTCTTCGCGCGGATCTGAGGTAAGCATGGTACTCATAATGGCCTCGGCCTCTTTATCCTTTGTTTGATTTTGACATGTTGGGAGACATTAATTTTTCTCTTTCGAGGAACGACTTGATACATGGCATATATTGTTGAGGGCTAGAAATGAAGGCGCCTCTTTTCGAGGATAGAATGGCCAAATGATCTCGATATTGTGAGCTCTGCTTTCCGAATACTCCATTTCGAGTCTAGGCAGTGGGTTTGGTAATTATTAATTTTTATGTATTGCGGGAGCGGAAGGAGGCGGTGAAAAGGTTGCGCCTCTTACATTTGTGAAGGACAATGCGACCAACATACCTAAGAATCTTGAAGCGAGAAGAAGATTGCGATTTTTCACTAATTCATTGTTTATGGACATGCCACAAGCCAAGCTTTGTTTGTGAAATGATGCCATTTTGGTATATTCTGTCGTACGATTACTTTGTTTCTTGTCGATAACATAAGCTACTCTATTATTACTACTATGATATATAACTTTGTTTCATGATAGATATTTTCGTGTTTTACTAACAATCCTCTCTAATTCCTTCCTTTACTTGGCTTGAAATAGTGTATTCACGCCATACTACAAATGTAACTTGATGCTTTCTACAAAACTCCGAGTTGCGGGTTGAAAATGAAGATGGGATATCAATTCTTTTTATCTCTGAAAATATTTCCTGTTTGTCACTTATTTGGTTGTCTGCCATCTCTCTTTGCAAAATATAGATTTCCATGATTGTAATGTTTCTTTGTTACCTATAATTTCTTTCTTGTAATTTCACTCTATGATTGGTGCGGTATTATGTTCTATCTTGCTCACATTTTTCTATTTTTAATTACATCTTGTTGCCGCACAACTTTTTGAGTTATTTTATTTATGCATGTATTTATTTTTATGATGGAAATTAAGTGCCATAGTTACTACAGAGGCCTTATTTCTTTTGAAGAGTTGGATTTGAGACACGTCGGTCATCATCACAACTTCGCCATTCATTGCCAAAATTAGAATCCTGTTTGTAATGACAAATCTTATGACAAAGGTTTTCCTACCTACGGTACTTGGTTACTTGCGGGGTAACCTTATCGATGAAACATGTACATATAGGTGAAGCATTATTATGGAAGTTTATGGCATTTCGAGGAAAATTTCTTTGAGACGGACTATAATTTTGTTGTTTTAAAACCTAATTATGCGTGTATCTTTTAATAATGGAATTTTTTTCAAATTGTTTGCTATCAACTTTAGGAATTACTTAAGTGAAGTTGGTCGATATGTCGGTTTGTTGGTAATAGTATTGTCTGAGTGTCTTTGCGAGAATCGATAAATGCCTTGCAGTTATTTGGTATTACAGTTATCATAAGGCCAATTTTCACTACAATGCCGGTGAAAGAATCAATTGCAATAATGCAATCTTAATAATTAAAATATCTTGGAATTGGTGTTAACTTTATCGAGGCTTGCATTGGGAATATCACTTACATCTGTTTTGGCTTTTCGGATGAATGGGAGAATTTTTGGAGCGTATTGGGAAAGGTGATAGTGGTGATCTTTGAGCTTGAGAAAGTTCAACTAGTGCTTTAGAACTTGGTTTTGGGCATCTTCACAGTGGACTTTGGCTAGAACAGGTTTCTTTGCTCTTTTCGATCAAAGTTTTACTTGTTAATACTTTACATGGAAAACATGAGGGGTTCAAATTTCTTTTCCTCGTACCACTTCGATAGTTTTCCTTTTGTGCGGTCGTGGCATGATGTACTATAGAAGGGCTTTGATGCTACTGAGGTTTTACTTAGAGAAGATCTCTAGATGGTAAATATTCACTAGTTTTTCGGTAACGAGAAATTGTAATGCATAATTGGGTGTCTACTACCATGCAGAGGATGTCTCTTCTCGACAAGTTTCACAAGTCAAGGTTTTGAGTTGTCACGTGAAACACGTGCTCAAGGCGATATAAAGTTCACTTATGTTGTTTCACGCCAAATTTATGGGCGACAAAGCGTATAAGCTCACGAGGTCACGATATTGCTTTCTTTGCTCTGAGAGGTTTTGCGGTTTAAGTTGGCGTCTTTCTTATATTATGTCCGGATATAACTATACAAGCATCTTGGTTTTGTGAAAATTTTGCTAACGTTTACGGGTTGTATGGTGCGTGAGTTCTCGGTTTTATATCGTGTAATTTTGCCTTCCTTATAGGAGTAGTTACTTAAGCATTACGAAATGCTCCATAGTTAAATTAAAATTTAATACTACAGTGCAGTGTTATACAAGTTTTTCTCAAATTTTAAGATTTTTTCTTAATTCATATTATTGAAGTGAAACATTTTTCACACATGAATTTGGTTAGAGATATAGCTAGACCAAATCAATGCAGTTCACTGATGTAGTAGTTCTAAACATGTATTGTATTCCCATGTTCCAAATCATAGGGTTTTGGTGACCATTGCATTAATTTTTAACTTAAATCTTAGTCGATGCATTTGGTAGTAGACATTGTTTATGTTAATTTTGTTTGTCCTCGTGTAGTCTTCCAGCGTAAAGATTGGCTTGTTGAACACAATTGCGGATCTGAGAAAATGGGCGCTATTGACACTAGTATCGAAAAGCGACTTATCATCGTGGCTCGGCTATTATAATGTCCTTGCATCTCTCGATCGAAGAGATCGCTTCAAATTTATTCTGCGTTGCTCTCGTCTTCCCAAGGTCGATCCTCCAACTCCTTGGTGCACATGATTTGTGATGAGTTGAACTCATTACACTATTTGGAGATTGTTAAACCGGAAGGATTTACGTATGGCTTTCAAGATGTTGCATCGTTGTCTAATCGCATTCTCTCGATTATATGTAATAATTTCTTTCTTTGCAAATGATTAGAGTATTGATCAATTTTAGGATATAGTCTACATCTTGTGATATGAGCTCTATTTGATGTATTTACCGCCATTGTATTGGTTGGGCATCGATGAGAAGTGGCTTTTGCTTTTTAGTCGAGTTATCCTTGTTTATCTGTGTGGTGATGTTCACATTGCATTTCTTGTGATATAGTTTTAAGGTTGTACTTATTGAATTGTCCATTTTATGATTTCTTTGAAACTTGCTTAAAAGCACCGGATGCACTATCTTTGTAGTTATTTTGTTTTGACACTTTAAATTATTTTGCGAGGAGGGACTTTCTTGGAAAGATGGTAAGTTATAGGCATTGACGTTATACATGCCCTTGTTCTCTAAGGATGCCTTAGTTGAATTTATTTTAACTGCGGGAAAATATGGGAAAGTATATATGATGGAAAGTTTCGGTATGAAACTATTATTGGTTTCACCTTTTATTTTCTAGTTTACATACGGACTTGATCTTGATGCATTGAGCTTTAAGTAGTCGCTTCTATCTTACGGGAAGTCTATGGAAGCATAGTTTACAATAGTATCTATAATATCGCCTCTTGAAACATAATTTTAAAGTTTGAGATTGAGTCGAGCATAGTTGAGTTGGATGATTTACGCTCACGAGTGTTGCGGTTCCGATCGGAAACTTCAGGCGACATCAAATCTGCTGCTCTTTCCGGTGTGCCATGCGGCGTGCTATTCAAATCTCGTGTTAGCCTCACTAAATCGGATATAGTTGTATTTCCGTCTCTACCGGGTTTGTGCACAAGGGAATGGGCTTGGACCGAGTGATCTGAACATGGAAGCACGGATAGGCGTGTTCGATGCCATCATTGCCATCATTTTGTGTGATTGGTAATGTCGTCTGCGCCTCTTTCCCTTTTGTGAGCATTAATTGTCCACCCAGGCTTGTGGTGTGTAGAACTTACGCATCACGAAGTTGCGAGAAAACCTTGGTGAAGCAAGTCTTGATTGTACCTCGGGTTCTTTGGATGCTCGTGATGGATCCCTCCAGGCTTAAATTCAACCACTCTCACGGATTGATTACGGTATGCCTTGATCACGGTTCTTCACTTGCATCTTATTTGGTTGTAGGCGCAATTCCTTCCTCGAAAATCTTCTCTTCCCAAGTTAGTTCCTTGGTTGGTGTTGAAAGCAGAGGTGAATGGAGGTGTCTGTTGAACCCCTCTTGACTCTCAAATTGGTTCTATATATGAGGGATGGAATAATTTGAGGCCCGACAAGATGAAGCATGTGGTATAAGACATCTTAAATTTATCATATGTCTCTTTCTTGTCCCCAGGTTGATGCTTGGGTCTTCCCAGAGAGGATGGTTACGTCGTCTTTAATCGTTGCCTCTGTCAGTTTAAGATTCCCACTCGCCATTTTTCTCTCCTTATCTGTTTAAAGCACTTCAACTTTACTTGGTTTCTATTGGATCGGTTTAAAGTAAACTAATGTTGCCACTCTATGACATTTCCACTTCGGTCAAATCAAATCCTTATTATTTTCTTTTATGCCTACCATGATTTGAGCAACTTCAAATTTATTTCAACTTTATCGATTGATGATCTTGATGCGCTTTAGAAAACGATCTTAAATCAAAGTTCTCGGAATAAATTCGATATTATTCGGATCTCTTCTCGGAATCAAATGTTGAGCTTATTTTATGTAGATCTAGATGGAAGCTTGCTCTAGTACGATACTTATCTTAAGTTTTTGAGTTGAAAATAATTTATGAATTGTTGATACATGTTTCATGTAGGTTTGCACTGATACTATGATCGTCATTGTCTCATTGTCTTAACGGTGAAAGCCTTGTAGATCTTTGGACTCGTTTAAAGCGCAATTGTTGTTGTGGTTCCGTTTCTTTACGTTCACATGTAAGATAAACATTTCATTTCTTTAATATAATCATTTTTTCATACTGAGTGCTAATATTCTATTTTTGAATTGTTAATAGCTTGAAATCGGTCTTACTCTCGAGGGACATTGATGAAGTTCGCGTTGAATGGGCAAATTTCATGCTTCTTCACATATAGTCTTGTGATGTTTTAGTTGTAAGTTATTGATCTTTTGAATTATTTTGTCTTGTGTTATGGAGAATCTGATCTTATTGTTTTGTTAAGTGATGTGCATAGTATTTTTGTATAGTGATTTTGTAGATGTAATGAAAGCAGTTGTATATTTTGTATAGTGATTTTGTATTTGTAATGAAAGCAGTTGTATATTTTTGAATAGTAATTTTGAGCGTGATCGTAAGTATATTTTAATCTCATTTGCTTGGCGTTATTAATTATACGAGGTTTAAATAAAGAAATTAACTACGGTTGAAATTGAAAAACCGTAGTTGTTATTAAATTGACTACGGGTTGTAATAGAAAAGCGTAGTAAATTTGGCATTAAAACAAGTAGTAAATAAACTCAAAACCGTAGTTAATACATATATACTACGCATAAAAGCGCGGTGTATGTGCGAAAATTTTGTGTAGTGTTGGTATAGACTACGGCGTAAAAGCGTGGTCTATGTGCGGCGTGAGTACATGGTGGTATAGACTACGGCGTGGCGTAGTCTATGTGCGGCGTGAGTCATGGTGGGTATAGACTACGCATAAAAAGCGTGGTGTGTGAGCGAACTGTTGTGTGATACGTGTATAGACTACGGCGTGGCGTAGTCTATGTGCGGCGTGGTCATGGTGGGTATAGACTACGCATAAAAAGCGTAGTATATGAGCGAACTAATGTGTAGTGCGTGTGTATAGACTACGGCGTGGCGTGGTCTATGTGCGGCGTGGTCTATGGTGGGTATAGACTGCAGCGTAAAAACGTGTGTGTCGCGGCGTCTTTTACGTAGTGGGGGGTATGAGACTACGGCGTGGCGTGGTCTATGTCATAAAGCGTGGTCTATGGTGGGTATAGACTACGCTAAAAACGTGTGTGTCTGCGCGCATTTTTACGTGGTTTGTGGGTATAGACTACGGCGTGGCGTAGTCTATATCGAAAGCGTGGTCTATAGTGGGTATAGACTACGGCTTAAAAAGCGTGAATGTATCTTGGCGCTCTTTCTCATGCTTTTCTCTACCTTTACACGATGCACATAGACTACACATAAGCGTGTGGTCTATCATTTTTTGTAGTAGTGTACAAAATATATGATCGTCATAAAATATATCACCGCGGTGACCTGATATAATTGTAGCAAGTAGTATCTTAGGGTTGTCGATTCCTCGAGGATTGTGTATGGTAAGAACCTGATAAGTAATCTCGCGTAGATATTTTATCTTTGTTCATGCAAAACATATCATGTAGAAAGGTGAGTGCGAACATGGTTGACTTTGGTCGACAAAATAAAATAATCAAATATAACAACAATAAAATAAAAAGCGAGAAAAATGAATAAAAGACATCGATCCTAGGGAAGCATATGCGCTCGACTTGATTATGTGAACATTGTGTTGATTCAGTTACCACGTCTCATCCAAAACATGTAGAAGATCACACATTTACTCAAAGTCTATCTCTCGATAAGTCCTATGAGCGTTGATTAGCACGATTCTATTACCCTTAGGCTTTAAGAAATCGTCATAACTCCTAAAACTTCGAAAGATTATGCTCCTACAAAAGTTACTAAACCCTCTTGGTCATCTAGCACTTTTTATATCAATAACTCTTGTTTTCCATTATTCTCTTAAACCCTCTTGGTCATCCAAGCAAATAACTGCACATGTTTTGAAGGTGATCAATAGTCTAGCATGGTAAAATCACCGTGAGTCATAAACATGCAATGGAAGACAATATGGCATCAAACATAATATCACATAACCCTCATCCTGTAATACCACATCGCCCTTCCAAACTTCGTGTTTGTTTGGCATGTTTTTCGAGAAGGTAAAGTTGATTTTTCGGTGATCTGACCATCACGAAACCTCGAGCGTTGTAAGAGTGTCTTATAGAATTCATAGACACTAAGTATGCGGGTTTCGACCACCCACGAAGGTTTGGCACAAGGAAGTTATCGAAAAACCAAACTTTTCATAGGTCTTTTAAAAGCATATCTTGTTTATAGTTGTTATGTCCGGTATTTTATTTCAAGTCCATGGGTACAAAGTTTGATGATTTTGGAGTCCGTTTGCAAAAGATGCATCGCTTTTGCTTTTTGAAAAAAGTCGTTTCTTGTACATTTGCACGACACTGCTTTTCCTATAAATAGAGAGCTAGGGCCTTCATTTCAACATTCATTTCTTAGATCTCTCTGTGTTTCTGGACGAGCCAAGCAGCCGGTATCTCTGAGCCGGAGGAGTGGAGATCGGTAGGGAGGCTCGTGGTAGCGCCATTCTTGTCTTCTTGTCCTACCATGATCGATCCCCCCGCAGCGGCCAGTTTTCCATTTTTCCTTTTCTTGTTTGATTCCAACTTTTAGTAGATAACATAGCATAGAACTAAGGTTTAAAGGAACGAGGTGAAAAGCAGTAGGAGGCCGAAAACCATTATTGCCGCCGTAAGTGGTGTTGGCCGCCGATTTGGTGGTGATGGGCCACTTTTTGGCTATGGGCCATTTAGATTTTGAGTTCCGGGCTATGTGTTCTACTAACGTACCGATTCCATTTTTTGGTTTTTTGCGTTTTTATATCTTGGGATGTTTTTAGATGGTTTGAGTTTCTAAAGGAAGTACATGCTCGGGTTATGTAATACCCGTATTTACATGTAGATTAGCTCATGATTAAGAGTTTATTAAGAAGGCATTGCGTCCTTAAGGAAGAGTTTGTTAAGTTAGAAGCTTTTGTGTTAAGCTTGAGTTGAGGCGATAAATTTGGCGGATTTGAGATAGAATCGAGATAAGATTCTTAGATCTAGTTGAATATAAGAAGACTGATTTAAATAGTCTTGAGATGATAGATACATGCTCAAATAAGTATTGATTTGAAAATTTAGAATTTCAAAATCTATGTTTTTGTGACGTCGGTGTTTGCCGATCAAGCTCGGATGAAGAGAAAAATATTTAAAATGGTTTTTAAGGTCAAAAATATGTTTAATTATTATATTTTGATGTTTATAGCAATTATTGAGTTTAAAAGTAGATATTTAAATAGAGGTTGTTTTATCGGATAATTAGTGTCGATTTCTTGCGATAAAAACGTTATGTATTATTCTACAATATTTATAATTATTTTCTACAACAAAAGTAATTATTTTATATTAAAGAAAATGAGAAAAATAAAGAAAAATAAAAGGTTCTAGAAAAGGAGTGATTAATCACCTTAATAAAGAAAATCAAAATGAAATTATTTATTACATAATATAAAGTATTAAACTTTAGACTTTTCAAACTACATTTCTTCTCCATTTCTCCCAAACTCACGTCCACACAGAACACACACTTTCACACATTAAATTTGAAAATCATGAGCAAAATAGGAAGATCCGACCGTTGAATTTTCGATCGGTCTTGAATAAGTATAATCTCGTACCTAGAACACATCTACGGTTTGAAATTTTTAAAAATATGATCCTATGCTCTTATTACATTTTCGGTCATATGCTGAAAATATGAATGATTATGTGTTGTTTGATTATTTGTTAATATTATGATAGATTAGACGTATACGTATTGTTTAACGTTGAATTTGTAAAGCATATGTTTATTATTTTGAAAATCATGAAATTTTCGAAAAAGGGCATGCTTGATATTGAATTTATGATGTTTTAATGATTGAATTGTCTACATATATATGTTATTGGATTGATATAAACGTGTTTGGAACAAGAAAAACGTTTGAAATCGAAACTATATTAAAATGCCCAAAAGGAACGAAAACCCTAGCTTCCATATTGTTGGATTTTTTATTTTATTTGGCCATTTTGACTTCGTATTTGGATTCTATGATATGAATAATGTTTAAAATGATTTATTGGATTTTTCCATGACGTATTAAAAAATGAAAATTTTAGTTTGTCGTGAAAATGAGTTTTCAATGCTGAAAGCTTTGATCTTTATGTTTTATTGATAAAATGATGATCTTTAATGAAAATTTAGCATGTATATAGGTTCGTTGGGGTTAGATGACGTCTCACGTGACTTTTGACGTTAGACATAAGTATGTCTTAAGGGGATTTTTGATCATGGCTAAGATGAGATGATTGAAGCTTGTTGTTGAGTTTTATATACTCATTGAGACATATGGTGATTAATTGGTGGAGTTTGGGCTATGTTTGGATGGTTTGGTATTGATATGGCGATGCGTTTATAAGCGTTCTGTGTAGAAATTTTGATAAATTTGTTTGTTAATAAGATGTTAGAGGATCAATGACCCGAGTTTTGATAGACCATAGCGTCTTAGATTGGATATAGAAAAGATATAGTCATGTCGACGACTAAGATGAGTAATGTTCTTGTTTGGCTCTTGATAGGCTTTTATGCCGTTTTATATGGATTGATGACCCGAGTGGAAAGAAGAACGAAGTGAAAGAGAAAGATAGAAGAGTCAGGTCCTCGGTGGTAGTCGCGGTGGGTATAAGTATTTTCTATAATAATATGCTTCTGCTTTTAAATCTTTCAAATGACATGATATGTTTTTGCATGAAAGATTATATGAAAATTTATGATATGCATTGAATTGAAAAGTTGATTGACTTGCAATGTTTTGAGCATGAACATAAGCATAATGCCTACTATCCACGAAAAAGAAAGAAAGAAAGAAATTACCGGCGTCGGGTATGACCGAGTTGAGATCCTTTGGGACCAACTCGGGTATCACGAGTTAAAGTGTGTTGAGGAGGCTACTCGCCGGATCAACACAAAGAAAAATACGTGGATATAGGAAGGAAAAGAAAGGCGCATGCGGACATGAAACATGCATATCATATGATATGATGATATAATGATATGGTATGCATGAACATAATTTGAAAACCCTATGCAAGTAATTTTCGATAAAAACCTGCATAAGTTTAATCTTATGGCGAAGTCGAGAATATAGCCCTAAGGCGAAGTTTTAAATGTTTTGGCATATACCCACCGAGTGCATTTTTTTTGTACTCACATACGCATATATTTCTAAATATGCGAGGTTGGTGGAGAGAATCTTTGGAATCGAATCTTTGCATAGGAGCTTCTCTAAGTAATTTGATTCATGTTGATATTGATAATTGATTGATGTTATGCATTTGATGATCACATGTTTTGATGCCCTGAGAGTTATGTCTTCATACATAATTCTCGACCACACTTCATTGTTGAACTTTGGCCATAACTTGTTTATTTGTTACGATAAAACAAAGTGATCATGTTGATGCCTATCATGATTTAAATTGTTGATAAATTCTCAAAGTTTTGAAGCATGCTCAATTATATACGTTCTTGATAGTGGTTATTTCGTTGTGATTATTGTACTCAGCCGTTATTTTTCTCAATCGATTCTTTATTGTGATTTGAGGACCATAAAATCATTCTTCGTTCAACTTTAGTTCACTTCTTGAATCATAAAGGTTACATTTATCCATGATGAAAATTTTATCGTCCCTTCTATTGACATATTTTTGAGCCGTTGTTGTTAAATTTTCTTCCTAACCCCGAGTCACGGCCTAATCACCTGATTAGGTAGTCGGGTCGTGACAGGTTATCCTCTTTCAACATAGCTTGTCATTCCCTGTTCTTCTTTATGCATATTGGTTATGTTTCCATTTTCATGCATCAGTTTTGGATGTTTTGTCTTAGATTTGAGGATAGGCATCGATTTTTGAAGCTTCTTCGCTGCTAAGATTTGTATCATCTTTCATGCATGCATATTTTGAAGGTACCCTATTATAGGTCTTGATGCCCTGAATATATTTTCCTTCTGCATCGAGTTGATTTGAAAACCCAGAGATTGCTAAATGTGGGTTCAGAAAGTCGAAATCCCCAGTTTTGTTTCAATCTCCGTTTGGATCACGTTGTTGCTCTTCTTTATGGGATGTGAATCCAAAAGTTGTTCCATCTTTTTACCAGGTACCTACCAGTGCGATCGGTGAGGTCGTTGGATCTGTGGATATCTTCCAGGTTGGCGTTTCATTGTTCAGGTTGGGTTATATATGCTTATTTTGAGTTATTTACTATGATATTTCAAAAATCAAACATATATCTTGTGAAAATGTTTAAATGAAGTTATTCTTGTTCTACGCTCAGAGATGTGGTTCTATTGTGATTGTGCGGATCTCATTCGATGGGTTAATCACCGTCTTGAGTATTGATCGTAAGGGATGAACCCCGATATCGAAAGAAAAATCTCTTTTGCTTACTGACAGTGGGTTTACGTTTTAAAACCTTCTAAGGTAAGTGCTCGAATACGATATCATGGATTTTGTTTTATGTTATAAAACCTCGGTGAGTCTTGATACTCTTTAATCTTTTCAAATATTTTCACAGATGCTGGAGAATTTGGACTCGCCACGCCGAGGGGTTGGCTGCGGTTTCTTTCACGCCTACGCTTCCAGCGATGTTTGCGTTATATATATATTATGTTTGATGTATTCTTGTCCCTTTATTTTGCTCGATTGGGAACAAGGTTCGCTTATGATGTTATTATGTTGTGAGTCTCGATAAGAGCATGCTATGTGGTTGACGGTCTAGTCGGCGAGGATGTAATGCTATTTTTTTCCCATGCATTACTAGTATCTAATCAAGATCATGTTCATTGAAGTTATGTTGTCGATATAATTACGTTGGTAGATTGTTTGCTCACCCTCCCGCCGAGGATATGTCCTAGTTATAGAGGAGATGCCGTTCGATTTTCTGGTCATATCTTCTTATTATGTATGCTTTATGTATCCCCATTCTTCCTCTTTTAACCCCACCCTAATCATACCCGAACATCTATGCCTTCCTCAAAATTGGGGCGTGACGATTTAGTGTCGGAGCAAAGTTCACAGCACCTAGTTTTCATGATTATCGATATCAAGCGATTCATTTGCTTGTGTTTTGTACATTCTTGAAATCAAGTGTTTAGTAATTATCTTTCTAAACTGTTCATCGAGTCTGACTACCCTCAGCTCACCGTCAGGTCGCCTCCTTTAAAAAGGGGATGAGGTATGTGTTTATTTGTTGATGCTTATGTGGTTATGTGAGCGTGATGTGATCTTGGTTTCATGTGTTCTGGCATGGTATGAGTTTACGTGATGTAAACGTGATGTGGATGTAATATGGTTGAACGTTGATGTGGATGTGGAAGTGATTTGTCGATGGGACGAAAGAGCCTATGTGACTGTGATATGAAAATCATTGATATGATATGATGTGATGTGATTGATATGATCACGGATGGATGATATGAATCTATGTGTTTACATAGAAATATGTTGTTGGTTAATATCTTGTTTATTTTTATAAATGAGTGCTTGTAAGTGAATCCTGTATTTTCTTGTGTGATTATTGTTATGAATATCCATATCGATATTGATATGTGTTGAAAGCAAACATGTGTCTGAGGCATTGTTACCCAGATGACTGGGGCAGAAAAAGGAAACATGAATGTTTGTTGTTTTATGATGAACTAACATGTAGGTTTATGATGAACTAACATGTAGATCTCACAGGATGGATGAGCATATCCCTAGTTCTGAGAGTGTACCAGGAATGTTCACGAGCCATTGGGAGTATTTCTGGGATGGTTTGTCGGGTTATGGAGAAAGATCAGAAATAATGGGGAAGTGACTGAGTACGAGGCTTATTACAGGATGACAGAGAGATTGCCAACGGGTTGGCGAGTTATGGGCGAAAGCGCAAGTGCGTGATGTTCCGCAGGGATACTATTACCAGGCATCTTACTCTAGACTTCACTGAGTTCGCTGCTCGAGTTTGGAAGCAGTGGACCGATCACCGGGGCATACCTTCTGAGACAGAAGTGCTCGCGAGACATGGTCGAGGACCGATCCAGATCGATGACAGGGATGATATTCCTGAGATACCATTGGAAGAGCAGCCATCGCTCAGACGATCGCCAGTGCTTCAGGAAACGCCGATCACTACCCCTTCATCTTCGACCTTCACTCTCTGGAGTACACGGAATGATTTTGAGGCAGGACCCTCCCAAGTTAAGGAAATGATCGATCCATCAGTGGCAGAGAAGATGCCCATGATAAGAGTTATAGTGCCGCTGGCCAGTATCAGGTTAGCCACTCGGGAAGGAGATTCTGAGGATGATGAAGACCCAGAAGAGGATGAGGAGGACAGTGACGATTCGGAGGACCTAGTGATCAGAATCATGGATGACTCGGATGAGTTCGAGCATATAGAGAAAGGGCAAGCACCGATGACTGGAACCCAAGAACAGTATGTTGGATTTGTATACTAGAAGCAGTTTTGGTTGAGCTTGTATACAATCCACTATTACAATCTCCTATCTGAATTGTTTACTTGATTGCATATATATGTCCCTTTATCTCATATATAAGTTAGATCATACGAGGTGTTGTAGATCACGAAGTTCCGTATGATTGGTCGAGCTTAATGAGATATAAAAGAATCACAACTGAGACAACTTGAGGACGAGTTGTCGGTGATAGGAGTTGGTATAGATGAAGTGACTTGACTTGGTTTCTTGTCTATGTTGGTGCGTCTCTAACGTATTGATGGATCACGATGAGATGATTTCTTCTATCGGCCGTCGTGAAGAACCTAGATCTCGAAGACTTGATCTAAACCTCGATAAGGTATTAGGTGAGTATGAGTGCTGACCATCACTTTGACTTGTTATGGGTGGGGTTACATGGGTTAACCTAAGATTCTGCATCTTGGGTGGTGGCGGTGCTTGTATGTCTACTGGTTATCGTAGTCACCGGCATCCGTTTTGGATGATGGCGTCTCTCTAGGAGCTCAAAGGTTTATTGTACTAAACTCTGCAGTTGAGTTATCTCAGTACAATAATAAGGTTGAATTATTTTAAGCGTTAGAGCAGTAAATAATTGATGGACGTCTGATATCTTAAATACGAGATTTGT
This sequence comes from Salvia rosmarinus, assembly GCA_036937905.1. Taxonomy (NCBI): domain Eukaryota; kingdom Viridiplantae; phylum Streptophyta; class Magnoliopsida; order Lamiales; family Lamiaceae; genus Salvia; species Salvia rosmarinus. The sequence continues at coordinate 84,645 of JAODLM010000746.1, forward strand.
TAAGTCTAAGTCGCGACTCAACTTGAAATAAAGGGATAAGTCGCATTTATTCTCTAGTGGCATGAATAAATGTTTATGA
>JAODLM010000175.1:0-91040 GCA_036937905.1 Salvia rosmarinus
AATAATTTTTTTTTCTATTTTAAGAATTTTTTTTTTTAAGCGCTTTGAATTAATAACTACAATCGAGAAAATTATCACTATGCAATCTAAGCAGGTCCCGACAGCGGCGCAAATTTGATCGCTATAATTCTCTGAAATAAATGAAAGTAAAGCAAATAGTATATATATAAGTATCCACGGGGACTACGACTCGAGAACACGAATAATCATCCACGAATCTTGATTATTATCCAGCAACAAAATCGAGAGGATATTATTATAAAACTAGACACAAAATTAAAGATAGGAATAAAACCGGATATGAAAGGCGGCACTAGGGATGTACTTAACCTAACCAGATTCACACAATCAACCTATTAATCGGTTTACCAATTTAATCCACATTGGATGAAGGATCACTAATGTAACTATAGTTTCCGCGGAAAGCCTATAGTAGTAGGTTAGCCTAAACTCTATCTCAGCTTCGGGTCTCGAGAAAGTAAGCTAGTTACCAAAGCACGAAAGATTTAGCCTCTGCAGTTCACCTATCTCCAAGTCGGGTCTCGAGGTGAAATCATATTATAATTCAAGATATCGATTATGCAATTAATTCCGTCGAGACATCAATCACATAACTAGCATGCATCAATATTGATCGGTACCAACACATGAGAATAAAAGCGAGAATCATAAATCGTGAATGGACGGCAAAAGCAGTATCAACAGATCGATCATATAAATCTAATCGGACATACAAACCCTAGGATCAATATTGAATTTAGCTACGCATAATTAAATTCTCACGAAGAATAAATAAATAAAAGAGCATAAATTGAGATAGATAGATAAAACCAGTAATAATCCCAGAAGAATAATTGTAGCTTGAATCAGGAAGAACAAAAGCGAAATCTGGCCCGAACTATGAACTATAATTAAATTACGGAATCAAAGTTGAATCTCGAAACTGAATTAAAGCTATTCTAATGTGTGAAAAAACAAAATATCCAAAGCTAAAGCGTTACATAATGTGTCGAAGGATCGCGCCCCATGTGTGCGTGAATAGCATATATAGATACATATATGCAGCCTACACCTCGCGATGCGTGCTAAAAAGCTTCTCTCACGAAGGTCTCACGAACAGCTCCAAAAGCGCTGCCAATCTGCTCTTCCTCGCGACCCGGCGCCGCGACCAAAGGTCGCGAGCTCGGCTCATGACGTAATCCTGGCGCGCGACTTCATGCGTTCGCCTCGCTTCTCTCGTCAGGATTACGAATGTGATCCGTTTAGCTTACGGACTCCTATCGAGATGCTCTTTAACATAGTAAACTTTATACATCCATCCTTGTCAAATCCATTTCATCATATTCAACGCGTCGTTTCAAATAGTTCTTGCTGCGCATGCGAGCTCATGATCGGGCTATTGATTCCTCTTTATCGTGATCCACCTTTTGATATCAAAACCTGTGCTAAATGACATGAAACACACGGCATAATATCTTTCAAGGTAAACATAAATATATCAAAAGCAATTTCAAAAGATCAACATCAATTATAAGCGAAACAAATATGGCCTTATAAATCGGTAAAAATGAGGCTTATCGATCATGAAGGTGGCCGCTAGCCCATGTTCTTGCCTTCTTTGCCGTGCTTAGTTCCATGCTTGATTATCATCTTATAAACACAAAACACCAAGAGGAACCCAATCGCGATGTCTTCCAAAAATAGATAAAAGCATTAAGATCCGATACATAAGCACTTAATAGATCTAAAATCATCTTAAATTATAAACAATAAGCGTAAAAGCGTTTATCATTAAACACGAGAAAACACCAATGTGTTGCCATTAATTATATACGTGCATACTAGTATATAATCGATGTATAGTGAATTAAACATCGAAGATAGATCATCGGGAGGGTAAAATCATATTTTCCAATTGGTATCGAGCACGGGATCGGTATCTTAGCTACATTGGATTAATTCACGTTTGATTATTCGTGTGCATTAATTAATTGTGGATATATTGTTTATTGTGGCTCAAATGTTTGTTTTTGTCGATTCATTTTTCACCACGAAAAATCCGTGTTTAGATTAAGATTTATTTTTGTAAATCAAATGCAGTAAAAGCGAAGAATGAAGAACACGGAGAATGAAAGCGAGATAACGAGTCCCTTCACATGGTGCGATGAGACACGCTAGAAACCGGCGCACAGGGAGGCAACGATGATGCACAACTTCGACGTGCGGATCCGTCGGTAGCTTCGCAGTCGGGTCTTGGCGTATGGTTGGAAGGCGGTGAAGGTCTCGTCGGTCTCGATGGTGGGCGCGCGGGCACGTGTTTGTTGCGTAGATGCCTCGGCGGTGCGGACAGATTCGGGCGAGGCGTGCGTGGCGGGCGGCGTCCGTCGGCGGCTAGCGGGGCGCTTAGGCGGAACGGCTCGTGATGGGCACGCTTCTCGCACGTGACTTCGTGCGCATGCTCGGTAGCTCGCCCAACGATGCTCGACGTCGATAGTAGATGAGCGATGACATCCGACGCGAGTCGCGCACAACACGTAGGCCTCGGCGTGCGATGCTCGGTAGTAGGGTCTCGGCGACTGACAACTCAAAGAACCGGTGGTTAGAGTAGCGCGCATGGGCGGCGGGTAAATGAGATCGACGGATGGGCGTACGCATGGGATGTGCCCTAACGCGCACGCGGCCCAGCCCATCCGGGCGACCGGCACTGTTTTGCAACCCTGACCCATTTTTCGACCCGACCGGTCCAATTTACTATCGAGCACCCGTTTTGATGAGTTCGATGCTTGAGAGCACGCGAGACCCGTTTCGAGATTTTTGAAGATATGTACTTTGCAAATTTATGTAATAAATTAGGTAGGAAAGTACAGGATCCACGAGTGGGCCGCGATGAACGAATTTATTTTATTTTTTATCGGTCAAAGCATGTCGTGGATGTTTCAATAATACAGTAGCATGCTATGTATGTTTAATTACGTAGATAAACATGTCATATGTTTTCATGATTGAATGCGTATAGCAAGCTTGCTATGTTTATCGCGTTTTGGAGCACATTTTAGAATTCTGTGAGCATGTTTTACATATTGAGTTCTAGAGAATGCATGTTAAGATTACGTGATGTGGTCTAGTAAGGTCCAATCATTAATTTCATTTGTTATAAGGATAAGTTGACATGGATTGAAATTAAACGACTAAAAGGTTTATTTTAGTCAGGTCGAGGGGTTCATGTGTAAACGTCCACATGCGTGGCTTACATGTGGGATTCTTTAGGCGATTGGATGTTTCAATTAATATTGTTTTATCAAAAGGCTACAATATTATTGTTACGAATTATGTGCGATTGTATGCTTATGTGTTTATATTACTTTTCAGATATATCTCTTACACCGATTATCAATATGCTCGCACAAAATCCTCTATCCGGTCTAAATTTTATCGAGTGGAAACAAAACATGGAGTATGTTCTTATCGTAGAAGAACACATGTTTGTTCTCACTACTCCCAAACCCGATGCCCTTACTGATGCATCAACGAATGAGAAGCGAGAGTCAAGCAGACTTTGGCCTAAGTCAAACAATATGGCCAAGTTCTATATGATGACTACAATATCCAAAGGCTTGTAGCTGTCAGTCGATGGCGAAGCGCACGACCAAATATGGTCAAGTCTAGAGAGTAAGTTTGGGCAGTCGGATCGGACAGTCCGTTTCCACACAATGAGAGAAATCTTGTATATAATGTTTGTATATTGAAAGCAGAATAGTTGGGCTTGTATACAATGTTTCCTGTTACCACTATTACAATCTCCTATCTGAATTGTTTACTTGATTGCATATGTATGTCCCATTATTTCATACAAAAGTTAGATCATACAGTTTGTAGGAGATCATAGAAGTCTGTATGATTGGTCAAGCTTATTGAGATATAAAAAGGATCACAGCTGAGACAACTTGAGGATGAGTTGTCGGTATAGGCTGCAGTATAGATAAGAAGTGACTTGACTTGGTTGCTTGTCTATGCTGGTACGTCTCTGATGTATTGATGGATCACAGTGAGATTTGTTCTTCTATCTGACCATCGTGAAGAACCTATATCTCGGTGACTTTACGTTGATCTAAACCTCGATAAGGTTTTAGGTGAGTATGAGCTGCTGACCATCATTTTGACTTGTTATGGGTGTGGGTTACATGAGATAACCCAAGATTCTCCGTATCTTGGGTGGTGGCAGTGCTTGTATGTCATGCTAGTTACCTGTATCAAGTCACCTTATTCGTTTAGGATGATGATGTCCCCTTAAGGAGCTCAAAAGGTTTGTTGTACTAAACCCTGCAGGTTGAGTTTAGCTCAAGTATAATAATAAGGTTGGGTGGTACTACTTCAGGAATTAAAGAGATTAATTATTTTAAGCAGTCAGAAAGCTATAAATAATTAATGGACGTGCGATCTCTTAAATACGAGGATTCATGAAGTCTAAGTGCAAGCCCATTTCAACTTCGTTAATAAAGAGGTAAGTCAGCATTTATTCTCTAGTGGCATGAATGAATGTTTATGAATTAATTTATGTCATGGATTGAGCATAAGATAACTAATTCATTTGAGGCCTATCTTTATTCCTTGCATTTGATCCCTGGACTTTCCCATCAAGGCCTAGTGCTCTTTAGAATTTCGCCCCACACTAGTAGAGTCCCACTGGGACTCTATTCTGATTCTCCTATATCTAGATAGATTTTATCCGATGTCATTAGATATCAAATATATTATTCTGGATATGGTTTATCTGAAAAAATATGATTGTATTTATTAGATATGCAGAGATCCTATCCTATTAGGATTCTAGGGTTGTATTGGAAATACAAAGTAAGAGAAAATCAGAAATAACTATTCCCATAAGTGAGATTTTCGAAATTCTCAGAGGTGTGGAAGAAGGCAAAATTTTGCGATATTCTCCATAGATTGCTCTCACTCAGCATTGGAGTTTTGGCATACAGGATACAGTCCAGAAGATCAAAGCACGAGTTTTGATCATCCTTTATCAAATTCGTAGGTAAACACGAGAAAACACCAACGTGTTGCAATTAATTATATAGGTGCATGTTAGGTATATAATCAATGTATGGTGAATTAAACATCCAAGATAGATCTTCAGGAGAGGGTAAAATCATATTTTCCTACAGAGTTTTCGGTATAGGCTGCAGTATAGATAAGAAGTAACTTGAGTTGATTGCTTGTCTGCCTTTGATGCGTATTGACGTATTGATGGATCATAGTGAGATGAGTTTTTCTATCTAACCATCGTGAAGAACCTAGATCTCAGTGACTTTACGTTGAACAAAACCTCTATAAGGTTTTAGTTGAGTATGAGTTACTGACCATCACTTTGACTTGTTATGAGTGAGGTTACATGAGATAACCTAAGATTCTCTCATCTTGGGTGGTAGTAGTGCTTGTATTTCACCTAGTTACATGTATCAGTCACCGATTCTGTTTAAGATGATGACGTCTCGTTAAGAACTCAAAGGTTTATTGTACTTAACCCTACATGTTGAGTTAGCTCAAGTACAATAATAAGGTTGAGTGGTATTACTTAAGGAATTAAAGAGATTAATTAGTTTTTAAGCAGTCAGAGTGCTATAAATAATTAATGGACATACGATATCTTAAATATGGGGATTCGTAAGTCTAATTACAAGCCCGACTCAACTTCGTTAATAAAGGGGTAAGTCGGCATTTATTCTCTAGTGGAATGAATAAATGTTTATGAATTAATTTATGTTATGGGTTGAACATAAGATAATTAATTAATTTTAGGCTCATCTTTATTCACTGTATTTGATCCATGGGCTGGCCCATCAAGCCCTGGAGTTGTTAAAATTTCATCCACCCTATATAGAGTCCCACTGAGATTCTGTTCTAATTTATGTACTATTTGAATATATCTCTTATATCTAGATAGATATTATCTGATATAATGAGATAATTATTTTAAATAAGAATTATCTTCAAAGATTGGAGATAATTATTATATCTATTAGATATGCAAGAGTCTAATCTAAATAGTATTCTATGGAAAGCATTATAAATACAAGATATAAGAAAATCAGATTATCCTATGCTATAAGTGTGATTTTCTAAAATCACAAGATTATCATAGGGGGCGAAATTTTGTAGTAGTCTGCATATATTACTCTCACTCAGTATTGAAGAATATGCATCGGGAAGCAGATCCAAAGATCAAAGGCGAAGTTTGCAATTGATCTCTTCGTCCTTAAATTTATAGGTAAACACGAGAAAATCCATGTGTGTTGTAATTAATTATATAAGAGCATGCTAGGAATATAATCAATGTATGGTGAATTAAACATCCAAGATAGATTCTCGAAACATGGGTAAACTAAGATTACCCATCGAACATGCGAAGTTGTCGATTAGACAAGGCCTCGATTCTATTGTGATTGAGAGTGTGCGTCGTGCCATTGTGGACAATGAGTCGAGAGGGCCTCCTGAACTCGAGTGGCTCGACATGTGTTTAAAAGCAAGTTGCAAGACTTCTTCCGGCATAGATCTCCAGACATAGATCTTGTACTTCTCTTTCTACACATGAGAGCTATGTCGGGCCAGTTTATGAGCAGTATGTTAATCAGAGACACTCATCATCCCACCATGATGTAGATTATGGTGTTCTTCGCAGCAGCCACCGATGATCTATTTCACGGCTGGTCGATCTAGAGGAGAGGCCCTACAGCAGCCACCTAGATCAGGTACCACGATCCAATAGCCATTGACGGCATGTTTCACAGTAGATCGATCTAGAGGAGAGGCCCCGCAACAACCATCAAGATGAGATGCCCTGTCCAGCAGCCATCAATGATCTATTTCATGGCAGGTTGACATAGAGGAGGGGACCCATAGAAACCACTGAGATAAGGTGCCCAACTCTAGCAGCCATCAACAATCTACTTCACGGTAGGTCAACTTAGAGGAGGGGGCCCATAGTAGCCACCGACGATCTGCTTCCTGACAGTTAACTTAGATAATATTCCTTTGCTCGATGAATCGAGATGAGATGCCCGCTCCGGTAGCCATCGACGATCCGCTTCCGGCGGTCGACTTAGAGGAAGGACCTGCACTAGCCACCGAAGGTTGGCATCGGCTCACCCAGAGGGTAGTTGGAGGAGATCATCGGCACAAGAGACAATCACGCCTACAGATGATGGTAAGTGTCATCAGATAGTTCGAATGATGAAGTACATGAGGGTACCCTATATGTTGCTCCATCAACGATTAACATCCCTAATGCGCTCAAGCGGGATCAGGGGTATTTATGCGGTCATTTCGTAGTCTTATGTCGTGGCTCAACCGAATGGGCATATTATGTCTCGATCACTGTTCGACCCGATCATGGACCCACACACCGAGTCATTGGCGGTACTGATTACCAAATTTTTCAAATATTCTTTATTTATTATATTTGATTTATGTAACTTTAATTTGATTTTGCATTTGTATATCGGGTTATGGAGTTGTACCTCTTTACATATACAGAAAATAATAAACATAGGTCTCTCCAATTTATTCTTTGAAGTCGGTGAGCTCGTGCATTATAACACCGATTGAATTTTATGTAAATTTGAAATGTCTCTAAATTTATTTTGACTCACCGTAGTTTATATGTTATTAGGGTAAGATTCACGGCCCTTGTCGTCGTTTTGTATTTTTATTCATTTATGCAGAAACGCCACATGTGTGAGTTAATCCGATTTCATCCTAACGATCGATGGGCTACCGTGTGCTATCAAAGATCACGTACCCGATGAACAATACACGAGGACTTGAGACATGTGGTGGAAGAGATTGATGCACCACATAGCGAGATCATGAAAGATATGCGTGGTAATTTTTCCTCATATATATTACTTTACTATCAATAAAATGTAAGTTTTAAAATTATCAATTTTGCGAGATACTAGCTATTTGCAATGTCGAGGGCAATCATTGGTTAACAGTTTGAATATGTACTAGTATGTGGACTCTTGAGGTTCACGACTCGGCGGCACGACTACGAGTCTCGGGAGTTAAGCACGATCCAAATGTTGCATATTACTTGGATTTTTCCTCGGCTTATGAAGGCATCTGGATTTTGGGAAAACAATTTTGTTGCGGCAGCCATATGTTGGTTATCTGACATTGGCTGACTTAGTGAGCTATTATGTCTATGCTTACGCTTATATGGATCGACTCGTCACAGATATTCCTGAGATGATACATTCCAGCTGAAGGTTCGTAGTTGCTCTTCGTAGGAGGATAGTTCATAGGATATGGTCACTGAGTTTTATGATTTGAGCGATTTGTTTGTTTGGATTTGATTTGAATATTATAGTATTCTTATTAGTGGTATTGATATTTTGATTTAAGCGATTTGATTTGTCTGTTTGGATTTGATTTAATTTAATTTTACCCACCCACTTGTTTAATTGATATTTTGGATTTTGATTTGGATGTTGAATTTGGATTTTGATTTTGGTACTAACGAGAAATTATGTGTACCATGCACGATCGTGCATGGTGCACGGACGGTGCACGACAGTGCATGTTATAAGTCATGCATGGTAAATGGTCGTGCACAATACATAGTCGTGCATCATGCATGAGCGTGTACCCTAGAATAGTCGTGCACAGTGCACGCTCATATATGATACATGCTCATACGCGGTGTACGATAGTCCCGTGCATAGACGACCACCGTGTAATATCCCAAAGTTTTAAAACTAAATTACGATAATATAAATCGTGAATTAGGGTTTTATTTCGATAATCAAAATAGTAATTTATCGAAGCCCATTTTTTGACTATCCATAGTACGAGGATTTTCATATTATATTCATAAACGATTAGTGAATTAAGGAATATATATATTATTCCTTCGAAAGCATTATTCTAACGTCGATTAAATTTCGATAGTTAGCCTTACGTTATTTTCTAAACGATGAAGCCTAGGATTTAATTCCTTATTAACAAAGAGACGAATAAGACAATTAAGACTTTATCTTTAACATTTTTGAGACGATTTGATTATCAAAGTTTTGAGACGATTCGAATGTCAACGTTTTGAGACGATTCGATTATTTAGTATAACGTTTAAAGAATTACAATATTTAAAGTCCTATGATATTTTTATGAAATAAGAGTATTATTTTTATATAATCCTTCATTAAAATAATTTTAGTTATTAAAGGAATAAAGATTGGATGAATTATTCTTATTTTCTAATTATGGTTCGAAAATTTCAACTTATGACATAAAAATTTTTCTTAATTATTTTTCTTATGATTTATTCTATCATCTAAGACTTATATTATGTCACATTTCTATTAAGTGGAAAAAAAATAACATATGTAGCATAATATATATAGTGACCGAAAATTGTGTTGTAGGTGTATAAAGGAGAAATTTCCAACTTTGAATGATACTGATGTATAATTATTATAATGTTGAGGTGTTATTAATATATAGATAAGGTGAGTTATTGATTAAGCAAGTGGGATGTGTATTTATTGTGGAAGTGCCGAAAAGTTTGACAAAAATGTGAAGGGAAGAAAATTAATTCAAACTCTATGATAGTGATAGTTTATTCTTTGAAAATGACATGTATTTAATTCCTACATAAGATAATATGATCTTTAATGAAGTGAAAAGAAATTATTTTTGTTTGTTAGTAAAGGTATGGTATTTTAGTAAATTAATCAAGTGTAAATTGTTGACTTTGAATTAAACATTTCCTAAAGCATAATTAATATGTATGTCATCAAAATAAATAAAAATCACCTCCATATGAACTTGAGGGTGCCGATCACCATGAGGAATAAAGGAAAGAAGAATTTTCTTATTTTATTGAAAATGATAGGCATGAAAGTGATGGGTATTTAATATTTTGATAAGGTTAAAGTTTTGATAAGACAAAATTTTTGTCTCTAGCTATACTAGGTGACCGAAAATTTTGGGAAAAGTTGTGAAGTGTAAATAATGTTAACTTTATTAGATATTTTACTACAAGTGGATTAATAGTTTATATCCTCAAATGAATCAAAATTTCTCTCTCATTTCTCACTTGAAGAACCGAAACTTAAGAAAAAAAAAAATAGAGAGTTCATCAAATTTTCCTTCCAAATCCTAGGTTAGAAAACGCTCGCCGATAAACAATCGGTTCAATTAAAAGGTTAGAAATGTTACGAGCTTATATATGCAAAAATATTAGAAATCCATCCATGAAATCTTAAGTTATATGCTTTTATTATTTTATGTGAAATTTGAGAAATTATGTAGAATGTTTAAAGATGTTAATTAAATATGTTAGTATGATGTTTATGAGCTTATATTATGAATTTAATGCAAAATTAAGCATGTTTAATTTTTCTTAAATTTTCGAAAATCATATGTTGATGGGATGAATTTTAATTGTTGTTTTGAGCATGAATTGATGATAGTTAGTGTTGTTTAAGTATGTATGAATTAATTCATAATTTTTGAAAAATATTAGATATTATTCATTAAATTTTCAAAAATCATAGCATATGATATATTGATGTATGATTTATGTATGAAGGATATTATGCCATAATATAGATGTATGATCATAATAATGTGTTATATGAATTAATTATAATTTTTAAAAATTATTTAGTTGATGTTCCAAAAATTTCGAAAATCATAGCATATGATATTGGTGTGTGATTTGTGTATGTTGGATATTATGACATATTGTTGATATATAATGATAATGATGTGTTGTGTAAATTAATTGGAAGTTTTGAAAATTGTTTAAGTATTATTCAAAAAATTTCGAGAACTATAAGTGTAAGGTTATGATGTCAAAATTTTCTTGTCTAATGTTATTACATATTATTGATCCTATGTTAATATAGTGTGTTATGTGAATTTATAGGAATTTTCGAATAAGTTTTGAAAATATCTTGATAATGACCGAAAATATTAAAGTTGGGAAATTAGAGTTTTAAATTTATTTTATTAAGTGTAATCACATATTTAGTCCCAAAAATATGTTTTAGACATACTATGAATTTATAAGATTTTTAAAACGAGGTATAATATTTTTACGTCGAAATATTTTGTTATGTGACGTAAGGTTTTGAAATATAAAGTGTTATGCTTAAGTTAGTTCATAAATGTGTATTTTCGAGCATGATTGATTGTTTATATGAAAAATCGAGACTTATGAGAATGTGATTAGAAATCGATTAGAATTAGAGTATATATATGTAAGTTGATAGTTTTATAAATGAATATTGAGGAATACATCTTATGACGTTGAAAATGACTTGATAAGAGTGTAAACGTATCAAGTATGTTAGTGCGTGAACAAGGTTATGTTGTACGCCTAGTATAAATATGAGTTTCGTTGAATAGATACACTAAGGCGTGTAAAACGACAGAGATATAAGAATACCTCGCTTATAAGAATCAATTTCATAATTGAAATTATTCTATCGAAAAATGTCAATATGGGTTCAACGTTTGACCTAATTTATTGATATGAAGTCTTAAACCATGTTTCGTCTCAATTGAAAAACGAGAAGTTATAAGTTAGAATATTCGACGAAAAGGCGTACCAATTGGTTAAAAAAATATGAAGTCTTTAGAAGGTTTATGTTTAGTTAATAAATCTTAAAAATGATTTAGAAAGTTGTCGAATTATTTTAGATTTTTGGCGATTTTCAAAAATACGACCGACGTACTAAATTAGTTTCTTACGTAAAGGTGGAGCTCGAAAGTGAACGTGGAAGTGAGAAGAAATCGTTTTGAGAAACGAATATACCAGGTGGGCTTCTTTTCTCCTCAAGAATAAAATAAAATGACAATTGTTTTATTTATGATGCTTTCTTCGAAATGAAAAGTCTTTATTTATGATCTTTCTTTTGAGAAATGATGATGAGATGTTATTTAATTACACGCTCAAAATGTTTATGTTTTATGTATGGATCTATCAAGTTCACTACTACAAAAGAGAATAGACTACACGCTTTATGTGTAGTCTATGCAATGCGTCGAGTGTGTAGAAAAGTGGTGTAGAGAAAGTAGGCGGCAAGACACACTGCGTTTTAAGCGTAGTCTATACCCACCATAGACCACGCCTTTCGACATAGACTACGCTTTTCACGCGTAGTCTATACCCACAAACTACGTAAAAATGCGGCGACACACCACGCTTTTAAGCCGTAGTCTATACCCACCATAGACCACGCTCGACATAGACTACGCTTTTAACGCTGTAGTCTATACCCCGCACTACGAAAAGGCACGCAAGACACACCACGTTTATGCGTAGTCTATACCCACTATAGACTACGCTTTTTCGCACATAGACTACGCTTTTTACGCGTAGTCTATACACACAGACTACACATTAGTTCGCTCATATACTACGCTTTTTATGCGTAGTCTATACCCACTATGACTACTTTTTCGCACATAGACTACGCCACGCCGTAGTCTATACACACACACACAATGGTTCGCCTCACACACCACGCTTTTGTCGTAGTCTATACCCACCATAGACTCACGCCGCACATAGACTACGCTTTTACGCCGTAGTCTATACCCACTATGACTCACGCCGCACACAGACTACGCCACGCCGTAGTCTATACCAACAGCACTACACAAAATTTCTCGCACATACACTACGCTTTTACGCGTAGTCTATATGTATTAACCACGGTTTTGAGTTTATTTACTACGGTTTTAATGCCAAATTTACTACGCTTTTCTATTACAACCCGTAGTCAATTTAATAACAACTACGGTTTTTCAATTTCAACCGTAGTTAATTTCTTTATTTAAACCTCGCATAATTAATAACGCATAAGCAAATGAGATTAAAATATACTTGCGATTACGTTCAAAATCACTATTCAAAAATATACAACTGCTTTCATTACGACTACAAAATCACTATACAAAATATACAACTGCTTTCATTACATCTACAAAATCACTATACAAAAATACTATGCACATCACTTAACAAAACAATAAGACCGTATTCTCCATAACACAAGACAAAATAATTCAAAAGATCAATAACTTACAACTAAAACATCACAAGACTATATGAAGAAGCATGAAATTTGCCCATTCAACGCGAACTTCATCAATGTCCTCTTGAGAGTAAGACCGATTTTGAAGCTATTAACAATTCAAAATAGAATATTAGCACTCTTGTATGAAAAAATGATTATATTAAAGAAATGAAATATTTATCTTACATGTGAACGTAAAGAAATGGAACCACAACAACAATTGCGCTTTAAACGAGTCCAAAGATCGGTGAAGGCTTTCACCATTAAGACAATAGACAATGACGATCATAGTATCAGTGCAAACCTACATGAAACATGTATCAACAATTCATAAATTATTTTCAACTTCAAAAACTTAAGATAAGTGGTCGTAATAGAGCAAGCTTCCATCTAGATCTACATAAAATAAGCTCAACATTTGATTCCGAGAAGAGATCCAGAATAATAGCTGAAATTTATTCCGAGAACTTTTGATTTAAGATCAGGTTTTCTAAAGCAGATCAAGATCATCAATCAGATAAAGTTGAAATAAATTTGAAGTTGCTCAAATCATGGTAGGCATAAAAGAAAATAATAAGGATTTGATTTGACCGAAGTGGAAATGTCATAGGAGTGGCAACATTAGTTTACTTTAAACGATCCAATAGAAACCAAGTAAAGTTGAAGTGCTTTAAACAGATAAGGAGAAAAAATGGTGAGTGGGAATCTTAAACTGACAGAGGCAACGATTAAAGACGACGAACCATCCTCTTGGGAAGACCCAAGCATCAATCAGTGGGGACAAAGAAGAGACATATGATAAATTTAAGATGTCTTATACCACATGCTTCATCTTGTCGGCCTCAAATTATTCCATCCTCATATATAGAACCAATTTGAGAGTCGAGAGAAGGGTTCAACAGATTACCTCCATTCACCTCTCAAGCTTTCAACACCAACCAAAGGAACTAACTTGGGAAGAAGATTTCTCAGGAAGGAATTGGCAGCTACAACAAAATAAGATGCCAAGTGAAGAAACTGGTGATCAAGGCATACCAGAATTGAATCCAGGAGAGTGGTTGAATTTGAGCCTCGGAGGGGATCCATCACGAGCATCCAAAGAACCTGAGGTACAATCAAGACTTGCTTCAGCCAAGGTTTTCTCTTGCAACTTCTGCATGCGTAAGTTCTACAGCTCACAAGCCTTGGGTGGACACCAGAATGCTCACAAAAGGGAAAGAGGCGCAGTACGACATTACCAATCACACAAAATGATGGCAATGATGGCACTGAACATGCCTATCCGTGCTTCCATGTTCAGATCACTCGGGGTCCAAGCCCATTCCCTTGTGCACAAACCTGGTAGAGACGGAAATACAACTATATCCAGATTTAGTGAGGCTAACACGAGATTTGGAATAGCACGGCCGCATGGCACACCGGAAAGAGCAGCAGATTTGATGTCGCCTGGAAGTTTCCGATCGGAACCGCAACACTCAGAGCAGAAATCATCCAACTCAACTATGCTCTACTTGAATCTTAAACTTTAAAATTATGTTTCGTTAGGCGTATATTATAGATACTATTGTAAACTATGCTTTCCATAGACTTCCCGTAAGATAGGAGCGACTACTTAAAGCTCAATGCATCAAGATCAAGTCCGTATGTAAACTAGAAAATAAAAGGTGAAACCAATAATAGTTTCATACCGAAACTTTCCATCATATATACTTTCCCATATTTTCCTCGCAGTTAAAATAAATTCGGTTAAGGCATCCTTAGAGAAACGTTGGCATGTATAACGTCAATGCCTATAACTTACCATCTTTCCAAGAAAGTCCCTCCACGCAAAATAATTTAAAGTGTCAAAACAAAATAACTACAAAGATAGTGCATCCGGTGCTTTTTAAGCAAGTTTCAAAGAAATCATAAAATGGACAATTCAATAAGTACAACCTTAAAACTATATCACAAGAAATGCGATCGTGAACATCACCGTCACAGATAAACAAGGATAATCGACTAAAAGCAAAAGCCACTTCTCATTGATGCCCAACCAATACAACGGCCAGTAAATACATCAAATAGAGCTCATATCATTAAGCATTTGATGAAAAATTTTCGAAAGTAGATAACATACCTGAGCCACATATCCTTTAATAATACGATGGAAAAATGTTCCTTTATAGTGTAGTGGTTTTCCAGTTTTAACACTAACGCCTTTTTCTCCTGAAGAAATGCACAAAGCAAAAAATGAGGACGCTGAATATAGGACTAATGAAGCAGATTGGAGAATCAAACAGGAGACATCTCAAGAAAAACTTATTTAACATATTGTTTGACAATGGGGTGATAGCAGCCTCACGACTTCAAGAACCCATCAATCATGAAAGGTCAGTGAATTGAGGAAAGATAGGGCAAGTTACATAACTAAAGAAAAATCAGGACCCATGCATGTTCGAGTTTAGGAGTACTGGAGTATGATACGCAATACATATCGAAGATGAAGCAAATTACCAGTGCAAAGTGCGCGAAAATTTTCACAAGTCTTGGGAGCAACATCAGTGAAGAGCTGTATATTGCATGAGTGAACAATGACAGGGGGTCAAAACATCAGTTTAGTGAAACAAACAGTATATAGTGAAAAATAATGTGAATTGGGTGAGTTTCTACAAATAAATTCATACAGCTGTAAAATAAATCCACAAGAAGCTATATAACTGATTTAGAATTCGCAAACAACAAATATTAAATCAAAAATCATATTATCCGCAAGAATGTAAGAGACAAGCATATCTATGCATATGAACATACATATCAATTGTTATTTACTGATAAATTTCATACTTCCATATCAAAATAAACATCTACGTGGAATGCTACATCTAGTAAAATACGCAGAAGGGAGAGGATTAGGAGGAGGCGTGTGGTGGTTGGATAGTTTACCAAGCTCTTCGTGCAAGGAACCATTTAACGATTTCCACTCGTGCTTCGTAAACAAAAGAAAGGAATAACAAGATGCACAAGTGCACATTATTTTGAAAGACCAAAACTTCATTATACTTAAGAGAATACGCCAAGTAGAGATGAAATAATCCCTCGACAATCTGTAGGGACAGGTATATTTGCAGTTGCGGAACTAAGTTGTTCTAATCACGAAAAGATCTTTGTAAGAAACAAGATTTATTTATATTAGCTATCCTCGACCTTCAAAGTCATCAAGCAACAACAACATATGATTCATAAAGTGGTGGCTTAAAGCAAATGTATGACTTCAATGGATCTCAATCACATCATCTTTCAAGCCTCTAGAAACAAAGTAAACATTGTATTCAACAGGAAATAATTTTATATAATTATATTAATTATTAGCCATTTTCAAAAAATTATTAAACTATATTCACCATTTTCATTCATTACCGGAAAGTGAAACCTACAATCGAGAATCCAATCAAACTACCTCAATCCGCGCTCGATTAATTTGACTTGTATATCCTGTTGAGAACCCGATGCACTCCCAGCCCATATTGCGCTTTATGACCTCGAACTCGAAGGGACAAAAGTGCCATGAGGTGATCGCATAAAGGTCATGTTACTAAGTCGACATCGTTGAGACAATCCACTCACACCCATCTCCACCATTAGCCATAATGTACATAAACACATTAAATAATTCAGCTAGAAATCAAATATTAAGAAGTCATGTGTTTCTGTAATGTTCAATATTTTGAAATTGGTCAAACAAAGAAATCAAGGATTTCTCCCAAATTTTCCTGAAAATGTTGCCTTGCCTCTTCATGAGACAGAATCTTAGTAACAAAATATTACAAATGAAGTATACCACAAAATATTACAAAACATTTCCATGTTGAAATAAGTAGCGGTCTTTGATTCGAGATAAAAGAGGAGAAAGTTTATACAGCTCCAAGTAAATTAAGGACCTTGGTGTAATAAGAATTTCCATACCATGACATCCTTTCGATGCCCACGAAATGCTTCAAGCTCCTTCATAGCCCGTATATCATAAAGTCAGAACAAAGTAAACATCTAGGATCAAGGAGACAAAACAAATGCATGTAACTTATTAGTTTTATGTATATTGATATCTCTACTACTAATCCTTCTCGATCCTTAATCAATTTTTTGCTAGAGAAAATTAATAACGAAAACCTTAGAAGTTCAACGCAACCAACCGTATGAAAAGATATTAAGATAATAATAATTTACCTTGATTATTTGATCCTTCAAGTATCCAATACCCGCTACCATTTTGATTCCATTTCACACAAAGTACAAGATTTTGTGCCCGTGACTACAATGCCACGATACTCATTGCAATTAGATTCATATATAAGGTTCAAGAAGAGTTATCATTTAACAATTGAGGAAAAAGAACATTACAATGAAGAGCTCTCGAGTGTCTCGCTTAGAACAACGCTTCTTATTACGAGTCCGTCCCTCCACCAGCTCTTCTATAACTCAACCGAAATTTGCAAGAAATAGTAATGGTCATTAATCATTATATATGCAAGACCCTTTTGTTTCAAAATGCATCATAATCCGGACTACGCTTTGATCGTGTGGTTGAAGGAAATGAACATGGTATAAGAACGTTTTAACTTGAAGCAAGAATAAGGTTGTTAAAGGATGTGAGCAAGTACCGTGAATCGGATTTCTATTCACGAGGTTCCACCAAGACGTATAGTGGCTTGCGATTGCCATTCAACAATTGCCGCCTCGCATAAGAGGAAAATGTGCTACTTGTTGAGAAGATTTAGTAACTAGACTTACGTAATAAAACAGAAAATTAAGGAACAGGATATGACTTTTCTTCATAAGGGTTCGCTAAATACACCAATTTTGAACCAAGTCGGGTTTGCACAAGAACTTAAAAATGTGGTACCAATAACATAAACTTTACACCTTCGTAGTTTTCACAATATTTCCATTTTGGTCACGTAAAAATGACGTGGCGGTGGAGGTTGGTGCTATACCGATTCAATTTGGGTGATATTGCAATCGTGTGAAAATTGCAAAAAGTGTAAAGTTTATGCTATCGGTGGCTTCATTTTGAAGTTTATGTGCAAAATCGAAATTGATCTAAAGTGTATGTAATTTACGGCAACTAACCTAAAAAAGAAGTTAGTAGAAATGAAGATGAAGAAATCAGAAGTGGATAAAGTTGCTTATGTTTTATTAGAGACCTTGGTCAGAAAGCTCATTTTAAGTATCGAGCAAGAATTCTCATTTCAAATATCTCACGAGTAAATCACCGTCAAGAAAATTTGATCGCCTTGCTCAAAATTCAAATCTTCACATTCAAATGAGAAACTAAGCCAAGAATGGGGTTCTTGTCCGATTCACTTAGTTTTAGTCCTTTAGAAATCCTATAGTATATATCGATGAAATCAAATCACAATATGCAAGAAGATTACATCAAGCGTAAATCAAGTTCTTGGAAATCTAGCGTTGGTCGTATCTTGCTAAAATTTGACAAAACAAACATTAACAAGTTCATTTACAACATATAGCACCTAAGAAGCGTGGCATAGTCGTGAGCGTTGATGTAAAATCTATGATTCAAAGACAAAGCATAGTTTAGACAAAATTTAAATGTTTTGCTAGTAAGTGATATTATAGTATGCGACTACACATAAGCAAAGTATTTCAAGAATCCACTAAAGTACAAATCATCAACTAAAAGACAAATCAAAAGTATGGCATTTATTACAATTTCGACTAACATTCCACCACTAAAGTACTCTAGGTAGCAACGTGGAGAAAATTGTTGGTTTAGATGGCTAAGTGAGATAAGGAAAAGATAAAGCGAGTAAGCGACAAAGTATATAATGCGCATAATGTGGATGGCAAGGCAGTCCAATGAATAGTGCTCAAAGACAACATATCCAAATTTGATGGCGAAGTTCGAGAAAAATATGAAAACATGACACTATAACCAACTCAATGGCCAAATTTATAGCAGCCGATTTTACATTCGACTATGAAATCAATTATTTCGTCCCTTCAACACCTAAATCCGCTTAAGATGTAAAAGCTCACTTCTTTCTTTTCCTTATCTTTTGTGAGACATAATACACTAGAAAACATATCATAATCAATAAATCGAGCCTTGCATACCTAATATTTGACCGCAAATAAGATTTTAAACATACAGTATTACCTAAATGCACTCGCACCTTATGAGAAGTACTCGATGCTTCCATCATACTATTTCAACAGATGACTAAGTAATGCAATAATGATGAAAGCATTCTTGATTTATTCAGATAAAGGACTTGAATGGCTAACTTAAAGATGTATTAGCCATCAATAGAAGAGTCAAATGATAAAAAGAAGAAGTAAAAGAAAAAGACGACTTTGATCGACTCACCCATTGTTTAAGAACCCGACCTATCCGTACTAGGTTACCCATACCAAAACATGCATGTCAATGTGTTTTGAGGAAGTGAAACAATAACAACACTAAAAACTTATATCACTGCATAAACCGCACAACAAATGCTCGTATAGTCAATCGCCCGTCATTGTCCAATTTTCCGCATTCTTTTGCAGCTAAAATGTCGGCATGAGCTACACCATGTTAAGAACTAGGTAAGTTCTACAATCTCAATAAGCGAACTTGAAAACTCATCAATTTTGACCACACTCGATTCGCATAAAATTTAACTTTAGGGTTAGATATCGACACATAGCACAAAGATAATAAAACCACTTCAGATTTCACTTACATTTCAATTGCTAAGCAATTTAACTCAAGTAAGAAACTATAAATTTATAAACACCAATCAAGAATAACTCAAACACACACAAATTTCACCTCAAAATCAACAGAGTCTGCCTCTATGAACATCAAATTCATAAACACGAATTAAAGAGATTCAACATAGTTCTCGTCAAACTAACCCACTAACAAATGAGAAGCCCGAAAATTCATGGTTTCACAACAAGTAAAACCATGAAAATACACATAGAAATTCACATAAAATTTCGCTCATTGTTTTCATGTAGCCATGGTTAAACATAACTATGCCATCATTAATACTCTTCTATCTCTAGCAACCATTTTCCTTCTCTCTCATCCAATCCACGCACAAGACAAACCTCTAGTTCTTAATTGGGCTCCCCAACCTCCGCCAAAGATGCCGATGGCGCTTTGGGATCCGATGACAAATTCCTCGCCACGGCTAAATTAAATGCCTCGAGTCGACGCTCAGATCCTTCACGTCGGAGGTTCCTTACATGATGGCAAGGATCTTCCAATCCAAAGCAAAGTACCAATTCCCACTCAAGGATTCGACTTCTCGGACTATGCTACGCCCATTTCTACCCCACGCCCTACCCTAATTTCAATATCTCCAATTCCTACTTTGTTTGTTGTGGTGGCGTGTGACGCCTTTGAGCAATTTCAGCGCTTCCATATCAGCGGAGGCGCTTTCCCAGCGTATTTCATCAAGGAATTCTTCCTCGCACCGCCGGGATCCGTGACGATTGACGTTACGCTCAAGCCATCGTCCGATTATCCGCAATGTTCGCATTTGTGAACGGATTGAGGTTTTGCCGACTCGCGATATTTGATTCATATCCCGCCTCGCCGGCAAGATGGGGGCGGGCGCCGATGCTACTGGGGCAACGACGGTGCCGATCGGCGACAGCAGCATGGAGACGATGTTCGAGTTGAATGTTGGTGGCCGATATGTTTCGCCGTGAATGATTACGAAGGATTAATGCGAGTTGGTATGATGATAGTGTTTACCTCTCGGAGCGGCCTTAGGGATTGCGGTGGGGCAAATAGAAATTCACGCTTGTTTTTTTTTTTTTTTTTATACACATAGACTACGCTTTTTGATAACCGTAGTGTATTGGGTGTAAAAACACACATACACTACGCTTTGTTAGCGTGGTCAATACTCATATGACTACGACATTAAGTATAGCGTAGTCTATACTTCAAAAAATTTCGCACATAGACTACGCTTTTAATAAAAAAGCGTAGTCTATACCTATAGACTACGCTTTTCACGAAAAAGCGTAGTCTATAAGGTGTAGAGAAAAGTGGTTTTGTAGTAGTGGTTGTTGGTTAGCTACCAATTATGAATGATAATCGAATTCGGATCCTATGCTAGAAGGACAATTCTAGCAAGGATTAACGTGTACACTATAGTAATGTACTTCTTTGAAAGGTTTGCTCGGCCGATTCACGGTGACCGTGTGTCTTGAAAGGTTTGCTCGATCGGTCACGGCGTCCGTGGAAGGAGGCCTCGCTTCTACGGCGCAAGATGATGTTATATAAGATATGATATGGATCATACAGACAGAAAATATGTCTGGCCAGACAAGTTTATGAAAATGACAGAAAATGTTTAGTAAGCACGAGCATTTCAAATAAAACCTCGTGTGTTACTGATGTGGCAGTGTAATTCAATGTTACGATAAATGTTTTTGGCATAAGTCCATTGAGTGCATCTTTGTACTCACCGCATGTTTGTTTTAAATGTGCAGTTGAAATGATGAGATGGAGCGGTGTTGAGTCAGTAGAAAATCTTTTGTCACGATAGTAGAACCTTGAGTGCACATCGTCATATGTGTATTTCACATATTTTTACCGCAAGAACACTAAGTTATATCTTGAATAGAGAATGATTACCTTGGATCATTGAACCATTTTTAAAGATCGATGGTTTAGTCTCATATGTAAATTATGTGTGCTTTATCTTGAATGTCTTGAAGTGCTAGAAGTTTTCTTGATATATATCTCATAGTTCGATATCCTATTCTCTTTCTATGCTTCTTAATTCCGTTCCAAGTAATAGTCCTCGCTAATCCATCCTTTGGAATAGTGAAATTTTACACACGCATGTGCAGGTGTACCTAGAACAACAAATCCAAATCAAAAATACAACAACACTAATACCAATTCAACATCTAAAGCGAAAATGATAAATCAAAATCCAAATCCAAATCCAAAATGCAACAACATCAATACCGATTCAACATCGAAAAAAATAATAAATGCAAATCTAACTAATATCACTAAATAACAAATATATTTACTCAAAAGGCCGCATAGGATCGCGTTCCTTGTATTAGCTTCACTTGATAAATCTGATATTTTTCCCGTCGTGTCCTTTACCCACATTGTTCATCTCCAATGATGATAAGTGTTGTGCGTGAGCGTCTGTTGTGGTCTTGACCCTTGCATCGTGAACATATTTGGCGACGTAATCTTAAAGAACCCTCAACAACCGATTGCATCCTACTCAACCTAGGTGGCCCAACCTAACGTGTGATAATTGGGAGTCGAATGATGTAAGTTTATAAAGAGTCTGGTACAATCCATACATCGGGATGTGGTACTAATGCAATTCGACAAGAAAAGTCGTCGGAAAAATAAATTGTTTATAATACTGAGCCACAAAGTCAATGACTTGTAAACCAACACGCCTAAAACAAAAAAAATAAATGAAGCAGCTCTTGGGTATACGTATTTATAATACTTTAATTTTAGATAACTACCGTACCTAATAACAGCACAAGCGTGACAAAAAGGGATCTAGTCCAAATTGAATTCACGACATTCACATGTCCAATTCTATAGATCAACCATGAAGGATGTGCTTTCTTCTTCGACTTTAAACATGTGCGTGGTAGTTGAATGAACAACCAAGTGACGTCCCTTTTTGACAGACGTATGCAACTTCGACGAGGCTACTTCAGTCAACTCATGAGACCTTGTTGATGCACTAACACATCGCGCATCAAATCATTTCTCCGTAATAGATCGAAAAGTTTTGAGAAACGAGCAATAGGTAGACGCCGAGCCCATTACAATCGACTATTCAAACTCTCAGTGACATTCGAAGTCATTAAACTACAGCGTCGTACATGAAACTTAAACCTATACCACCTATGCTCCCCAATGGAGAGTAGATGACGGTGTGCTGTCGGTGTTCGAACATCCATTGTAGAAAAATACCTCTTGACCTCCTCTATATTTGATAGGCATATGCAGCTGACTTGATAACTGTACTAACGTGCGACCAAAGTGTGCAATATTCTTCTGCAAATGGTAAAAATACAACACATGTGCGATATTCTGATACACGGACTCCACAACTTTTTCTATGCTCTTATGTTGATCAAACAAAACTAACAGATCATCAGGTTGATTAATGCACGGACGTAGCCGAGATAAAAACTAAGTCCATGACTCATCATCCTCAATCAGACCTAACCCAATAGCAAGTGGGAAGACTAATTCATTTCCGTCCTTGTTAACAGCGCGGCAAAACAAATTCTTTTGTTCTTTCCCTTAAGATGAGTCCGTCTACAATGATGACATGTCGCAAATAATACTTGAAAGCATGAAAACTCTATCTAAGAGCAAGAAACATATACCGAAACTCGTCATCATGGGCCTTCTTAATATCATATAGTGTATCGAGGTTAGATTCTCTCAATAGGAAGCAACTGATAGGACTGTTCGAAATATCCTTATGTCATTTCTATAGCGATGTTTCTTGTTGGAAAGCGAGCTATAATCCATCTCAATGCCAATCGATGCATCTCTCAATCATCTCTCAGTTTCAAAGACCACGCCTTCATCGACCAATTTTGTACAAAATACTTTTCAACAATCTTGACAAGCACCTATCGTGGAGCAGTGCGATTCAAATCCAAATAACATGTATGACTCTTGTTCAACTTAATTACTCTCCATATCGTTGCCCTTTGGACGGCACATAGTCTAAAAGGATAATTGTTACCATGCTTGAAAATATATCATAAACGCATTTTGCTTGACCGATCTACCATGTATCCTACATGATTATTCAAGTGGTACAATCCCATGGCTATCGTCAAGTCATTTTTCATCTTAAATATCGAATCAACACATAATTCACCGGTCTGGGCTCCAGAAGGTTCAAACCCAATCTAATGTCAACACACTGTCACAATCAAGTAGTAGAATCACCTAATTGCACAGCTCATGGGATGTATCGTCCTCTCTAGCATGAGCCTTGCCATCATGCTGATGTTCGGAAGTGAAGTTACGTTGTCCAATAACATTATCAAGATGTCCTGGTTACCGAATCCAAGCACCAAATTCAGTAGTCAATGAATCAAAGATGTCTCTATGTCGGTTCGTTTCTTCCTCCTGATCTGAATACACCAGTCCGTCTTCCTCCTCACCTGAAGAAACCAGCTCGTCTTCATGTACTGCAGAACTAGTACATCTTGCACTAAACTCGGACAAAACTGCAGATCGTTATGAACCATATAATATTGGTTTCTATGTATGTACCATGTCTGCAGATTGCTTGCTTTTTTGGATCACATATACAATTGGATCATCATTTTGCTCCACAATCAATCGGAATAAATCAGTGCCAGTTTTCAACGATACTTTTATTCTTCTTCCATCACTAGCGCTCGTCGTGTAGAAAAGTATATAATCAGATCTACCATTATTGCCTACTTGCTAATGAATCTCTCTTAGCATATTAACACGAGAAATCTATTCTACATCCATGTATACAAGAACCGTGTCACCGCTATGTACTCTACTCTATCCCAATGACCACCATGACGTATAATAAGACGTTGTCAAGACACATGTTGCAAAATGAGACATATTAGATAACAATCATCTATATGCATGGGATGAGTGGCCGCTACGGGAGTGCACATGCGTATACCTTGCATGGTCATGCACGATCGTGTACCGTGCACGAATGCACTGGTGTGTACAATGCACGGTACACGATCGTGTACCGTGCACGGATGCACGGCCGTGTACCATGTACTGATGAGTGACGTGCACTCGACTCGTCAACGCACGATACTCATCAGTAGACGACAACATCCGTGCACCATACACGATTCAGTATTACCAATCATACATGTTAAATTAACTCAATAAATGATCCTAAATATTAAATTAATCATTATAGTGCATTAAAAAAAAAATATGCGAGGCATAAACAAAAAACCGTGTATTAAAGAACACATTATTTTTTTAAAACATTAAAATTATCGTTTTAGTAACATAAAATCAGGAAAAAAAAATATTTGGACTCTAAATTACAACTGTGTACAGCCGTGCAATATTTAGACAAAAATAAAAGGGTTATTGGCGCATAAATACACTAACTTTGGGCCAATTTTGGTTTTCACACGAACTTTAAAAATTTTCACAAAATACACAAACTTAATAAATGTATTGTTTTTACCATGATTTCAAATTCAGGCCAAAATAGATCTGACTTGGCATCTTGAAAATTTACTATAAGCTAAATGGTTAGTGATATAAACGACATCGTAGAGAGAGGACATAAAACATCGTCGTTCCATCAAAATAAATCAATTTTTTTTTATTTCTATGATTCATCGCGTCAACCTTCATTACAAAAATTAAGTCTTATCATTTGTTTCATCGTCTGATTCTAGTTGGGATCAAAAAATCGATCTTCTCTCTTTACAATGTCGTTTATATCACTGATCGTTTTGTCTATGGTAAATTTTATAGATCTCAAGTCAGATTTAATTTGGCTTAAATTTGAAATCGTGGTAAAATCACTAAAGTCATTAAGTTTGTGTATTTTATGACAATTTTTAAAGTTCATGGAAAAAATCAAAATTGACCAAAGTTGGTGTATTTATGCTCCAATAACCCAAAATAAAACAACTATTAATCTACCTTAACCCAACAATGCTCAATATTGAAGTTTTGATTTTCAGTATTTGAACAAAAATACAGGCAACTTGTTCTAACTATTTTCATCTCCCCTATTGTTTTTTTTTTTTAATTTTAAGGTTACAAATGAATTTTTTTTTTTTAATTTGAATTGAATGTCAACATTTTTTTAAATAAATATTTACCAACAACCTCTTTTACAATTAATGTTTACCAACTTCTTCTTTTTTACAGAATTTGTTTCTTTAATTTTGAATGGCTGAGTGAGAAAAGAGAGTCTACAATGAAGACAGAGAGAGGGAGAAAAAAATAATACAAAAATTTTAGATTATTTTAATAATGGATCCATTAAAGATACTTTTGACTTTTAAGCTAAAATGATTATAATACTCATGTTTTATAGAGGTGGATATAAAACTTATTCTTCTATTTTTTAAGACTATATAAAAAATTCCCCCCTTTTTTATTATTCTCATTTTATATAATTACAACCTTCCTTCAAAAAAAATGTAATTATAGCCTTTGACTATATACGTTGTTCTATCTACGCCAATCATATGAATCAAAAATATATGCTACCTAAATTGCCCCAGTACGTGAAATCCCCGAAAGGGTATAAATATATATAAAAAAGTAAATCTTTGGTACAAGAAAGTCCTTTCAAGTTGGGAAAAAAAGATGCATTTTTTCAATATTATATATTCAGAGGTCACCGCATAATCAAGAAAATATTATTTATTCACTATTTGAATAAATCCATCTGGTGATGAACTTAAAATATTAATCCATATAGTGTGTTAAAAAATTAAAATCCATTTCATATGAAGTCTTTCGCCTTCATTCTTCAATATATACAACCAGATCTTCCAATGAAATGTAACCTAAAATTACTTTTAAAAAAAATGCATTTAACCATTATATAAAGATTCGTTTAAACAAGCAAAGTGGATTTGTTGTTACAAATTCAAATTCATACTTGAGCCACCTTTAACTTTACTAATACAATTGGCAACACATGTCAATGACCAATAAAAGAAGGAACTTTGTGAATCAAAAAAAGGAAATTACTTCACTTGGAGTCAAATATTTATTTAAAGTAATACTCCGCCTCAGGCAGTAGTTAAAACCAACAGGCTGCAATCAATTCAATGCACAACCAAATTTAGTCAAAAGCAATCTACATCAACAATTACTATAATTAATAACATAAATTGCTTTTTTCACGATTCACTCATTTTTACACAAGACTCCACAGATTGCACCACCAATGGTATAACAATGGCCACTAAACAAATATTTAGATCAAAATATCAGAGTGCAAATATAATTTCATAATTACCACAACAGTTCATCTTAACAAATTTCTGCACAAACAGCAAAATAACCAGTGATACTCGCACCACAAAAAAAACAGCCAAATAGAGACGGATATTACGACGGAAGGTAGTCTGTTGTAGAATTACGACGGAATAACGACGGAACAACGACGGAATGTAGTAATCGTGTTTAACTACTACGTCTACAATGGAACGACGACGGAATGCACCTAAATTTTTTTCGCACCAAATATAACGACGGATTAACAACGGAATATGTTGTAGTTAGATCAACGACGGACAAAATCCGCCTCAACTGTTTTTTATCTATTTATTTTTTTATAAAAAAATAACGACAAACTTATTTTCGTTGTAGATCCGTCGTTAGGTTTTATTAGTTGTTTTTAATAAAATTAACAATGGACGATGTCCGTTGTAGATTATCTTTTTATTTAATTTTTTATAATAACGTTAACGACGAACTTATTTCCGTTGTAGATCTGTCGTTAGATTTTTAATAAAATTAACAACGGACTTTGTCCATCGCAATCTGTGGTTATATGTGTAATACAAACGTTGATTTCTTTTCCATTTTAGATATTAGCCCTAATTCTCTCTCTCCTCGCTCGCATCCTAATTCTCCTCACCGTCCCTCTCCATCCCTCGTCGTCCCTCGCCGTCGCCGTCCCTCGCTGTCACGCCCTCGTCGTACCTCGCTATCACTCAGTCCTCGTCGTACCTTGCCATCCTTGCCGTCGCCGTCCCTCACTGTCACTCAGCCCTCATCGTACCTCGCCCTACCTCGCCGTCACTTCCCTCATCGTTCTGGCGCGGCCTTTGCAAGTTCAACTCCCCTAAACTGAGGTAAATTTCTAGTTACATTGTTCTAGAGATTGTGGTCTGCTGTTTTAGGCCTTTGAATATATGTATGAAGCTGAGTTTCAATATGGTGTATCTTGTAGTGTCGTCTCTAACACAGAATGAAATATCCAAAAAAAAAATCACCTCTGCTGTCCAGCATTGATGCGACTCAAGGGAAAAGGTGGTGCATAAACTATGCAAAATCACGAGCATTGATTGAAAGTAACATGAATGATATTGTACATTTTGAAAGGTAATATGAAAGTAGTAGAAAAGGAGAAATATATAAAAATAAATAGAAAGAGGAACTAATAAGAGGGAAAGAAGAAAAGGCTTCGAGGCGTCTTCCCAAGCCCTGCAAATGGGAACTCAATTCTCAGTTTGAAAGTCAGTCTATAATCAGTTTACCGGGATGTGCAGAAGAACTTCTATGGTCATGAGCTGGCAGAGGTACAGGGACCAAGATTTGCAGATCGGCTTTAGTGATGAAGCACAAATCGACAAAAATGCAAACATGCATTTACTCACCTATTTGCTGTATAGTCAAATGGAAGTTCTGCAATCAATCTTTATACTTTCACAACCTCTTGAATGTGTTGAGAATGGGTTTTTCCAGGTGGAATGAATATTAAGTCTTCCCAGCCTGAGTTCTTCTTACTTATCTGCCATATCAAAAGTTGCAGTAGGTCCCTTGAATCCCAACCCAGATAATGTATAAATGCACTTATGGAGAAATCACTCAGGCTTATACTTATCAGACCTAAGAAGTTGTGAGGCAATTACCTCCATTTTCCTAAGAACATCCTCCAAACTCCCGACCTGTCGGTATTTAAATACATGAAGAACAGTTGAAAAAGTGAAGTGGGATTATTATTCTCTGCATGCAAGAATGAATTAACTGAATACAAAATTCTATAATACTAGTTAAGACAGCACCAAGATTACATGGGTGATTGTCCTCATTTTCAATAATATTTATCTGGCAAATTATTTCTTCTGTATTTAGTTACCATCTCAGCGTTATGCATCATCTGAGGTAGATACTGTTTAACTCAGAACAGAGAAATACACAATAATAAAATATAGAATTCTATCATGTCAACAGATATATGAACTCATTAAACAGCCATTCTTCAACATATATCCAGCCTCAAAGCATTAGCACAAGCTAAAGAAAATAGTGGGTAACAAATCATAATACCAAGATGGGCTGAGAAAGACCAGGTCCTCTGGAAGCCCTTGACAGTTTTGACTGTGCTTTCTCTACATCTTCCTGTATTATAAGAAGAACTTCCTGATGCAATTCAAAAAGATTCAAATCATGCTTTCTAACTATATCACATACAAAAGAGGAGTACCTTCTGGAAATAAATGGGGCAATAGCGCTTGTTTTTTTCTTTACGACTAGGAGGTCTGACTGCAAATGACAAATTCTGAGTAAGTTCGATTAAGAGGGTGTTTGGCTGAGCTTATAAGCTCCCCAAAAACAGCTTATAAACTGTTTTTTAAGCTTAAAAACAGGGGGAGCTTATAAGCTCAGCCAAACACCCTCTAAAACGAGAGATGAAATGAAACAGAAGCTTATCAGAAATCAGAATACAGAGAGCACCTACCCTATAATCACTAATCAGAAACCAAGCACGAAGCCACAAAATGTAAACTGTAGAGAACGAAACCTGGTTTCACTAGTCAAGAAATATTCCTTATTGATAGTGTGAGAGAGCTCCTAGTTCCAAATTCCAATAATAAAGGATGTTAAAGCATATGCTTGAGATTATGAAGCCGAGATAGCATACACATCTCAATATCTATATGCCCACATAAAATGGATTGAGCAATTAGCCAATGAAGAGCACAGCCCATTCAGAAAAGTCTAAACTCAATGCATTTGCCTCCCTCCTCCTACATAGATAGATAATCAGGATACTGATCTATGATGCTGTTTTATCTTGACCGATCTGTATGATGGATGTCAAACAGTTTGTACATAGAAGTCAAAGCACTGACCAATTTATCTCAAACAAAAGTTGTAACTTGTTGGCAATCAAGCATAACATAAATACATCTGTTCTCATGTGAAATGTGTCAAAGAGCATGTGTATTTACTTATAGTTATCTGAAAATAGAACTCCATCGAATCCACTCTTGACATCTGATGCTATTATCTGAACATCAAAGAAGGTGAATCATGTGATCATGAATGTGAGGTTTTAAGATTGATAACATGTAAATAGTCTTACGTGTAGATAACCTTTATTTATGGTTTAAAAGATAACAGCTTTTTATTCTGTAACAATATATATGTGTGTTTTGTGTACATGTATCTGTATTTTTTGTGTATGTGTATTTTGAGAGTATATCAATATCCCTCCTAAAATTTCACCACTTTTCCTACAGCACAGCATATTCTCTGATATTGCTTTTTAAATACTGTTAGCTATTTCATTCTTATTCCAATCTTACTTTGTTAAGTTTTCTCCACTTTGTATCACATGCAAGCAACTACAGTACTGACCTCCAATGCATTCTTTATTTGAACAGGATCAGGTAAAAACCGGAATGCTATTCCTTCAACTTTCAACATATAGACCTGCAAAAATGAAGGGATCAAATCAGTTCTTAGATATTGTCAGTTAAGACTTGAAAGGAAAAGTATAAATTTTTTACATATTCAAAAACAACTGAAAATAGAATTCCAGCATTATATATGGAAAAAAACAACCATAAACAGAAAGCTATGCATTTTCACAAAATTATACTGAGAAGTTTGTAAGCTAGAGAGATCTAGCTTAGCTAACCCCTATTTCCTAATATTTCAACAGAAGGTTCGTCTTTAGATAGTCGAAGTAGTCTGTCAGATTTTCAGCTCAAACTCGCATATTTATACATTCTTGAACCATGTAGGAATGCACTATCATTCTTAGGCAACTATGTTTTCACTCCGTCAATACACAAATTTAAAATTTCTTCACATTCCTTCTCAATTATCAACCAACAAGTAACTTAAAATGCCAATATCAGAAAATTCAGTCTCCGGAACAAGATTCCTTGTAAATGGTATATGTGCAGTACCTGGTCAAGAGATATTGGCACCACCTTCGCCCTCTTTCACTTCACCTCTTCTTGATCTTTCCTAGGAAGCCGATCATTGTAGCAAACCAAAATCAAACAATGTTGGACTTAAGCAATATAACCACATTTCCACCAAACATTTCATAACAATTTACTACAAAGAACATGATTCCTTAGGCCATCTTCAATCGTGCTGCAAAACTCAAAATGGAGTATGAAAATTGTTCCAATCATACTCCAAACCTAAACGCAAAATGCAGGAGATCGATGGATTTGAACAATAGAACATTTTCTCCTCTCATTTCTTTAAATCAAAATTTGATAATTTAATAAATAATACTCCATCCGTCCCATCAAAGATGAGCTGTATTCCATTTTGGACTGTCCCACCCAAGATGGTCCGTTTCCTTTTTAGGAAATAATTATCTCTTCAAAAGTTGTGGATCCTACCTACTTTTTATCACTTTGACTACTTTATCCCTTCTCCTAAATAACTGTATCGAAAAGAAATGAACCTTGAATCAGGACGGAAGGAATAAATTTTATAGATTTAATAAATAATTAATTTTATAGATTTAATAAATATATTTATATAAAATTAGTAATTAAAGAAAATGGGGAGAAGAAGAAAGGGGAGGGGACATTTTCTCCTCTCATTTCTTTAAATCAAAATTTGATAATTTAATAAATAATTAATTTTATAGATTTAATAAATATATTTATATAAAATTAGTAATTAAATTTTTTGTACTAATATGTAATTTGAAGAAAATATATAGATATGATTATAAAAATATAAAAAGTAATTTGAAAAAGAATATATGAAGAATATTCTTTTGAGTTTGAATTTGATATAAATGATTAGAGATGAATTATTATTTGATATAATAAATACTATAAAATGAATTTGAGTTTGAAGTAAATGGTTGGAGATGTCTTAGCTCCATATTACTGGAATCACACTACAAATGCACAGGAAAATGTTCAGACACATAGAAATTCATCAATTAATGCATAGTTAAAAGCGGGGGGAAAAGATGATTATTAAATTTTTTTTACCTGCGCTAGATAAGCTTCTGCATCTTCTCTCCGAAAACAAAGCAATCCTATAGACTTCACGCCGTCAGGATCAGAAATCAACACGAACTCGTTGTTCGTGTTGCTCACCGTGTAGACCGAAGTTCCGGCCAGCCGCCTAGCTACATGCTCCGAATTGAGGGACGCCTCCGAGGTGGCCTGGCGCTGCGACAAGGAGGCGAAAGGCAAGGATAGCCGC
Source organism: Salvia rosmarinus (assembly GCA_036937905.1). Taxonomy (NCBI): domain Eukaryota; kingdom Viridiplantae; phylum Streptophyta; class Magnoliopsida; order Lamiales; family Lamiaceae; genus Salvia; species Salvia rosmarinus. The sequence goes on from JAODLM010000175.1 coordinate 32,311, forward strand.
TCCGGCGGAAGAGGCAGAAACGGCGGCAGAGCAGCTCCGGCGAACCGCTTGGCGTCGTCGAGTCAGTGGCTAGCTGAGTGCCGAGTCGGTGGAAGAAGGTTGAGAGGGGAGGAGGGATTGGGACTTGGGAGGGCGGGCCACGGAGGGTTTTGCAGAAGATGACTCCATTGTTGTCGTTCCCTCAGTTCCACAGTGGAATTTCTATAATAGTACTTGATCTGTCGTATTATATTCGTTCCTTTTCTTTTAAATTATCTTGTTATGATTGGTTTGTTTAAAAATATTATATTAAAAATATTTTAAGTTTCGTATCATACACATAAAATATAATTATAAATCATTTATGTAAAATAAATAAATTAATAATATCGAGACGAAAGAGTATTATATTTAGATAAATTAGTCTTCAACAGTCCACTATTCACAAGTCACCATTTCTTCTTATGCCTATAGATTAATCTTCAACGATCCACTATTCACAAGTCACCATTTCTTCTTCTATTCATAATTTTCCAAATTAATTAAAATAAAAAGGGTAAATATCATATACATGATATCCCAATCTTTAGAAATTTTAACAAATACGTATCAGATTTTAACAAAATTACAAAATGCCTCAACCTTTGAAGTGATAAAATTCGGTACCAGAAGTCTGATCGTAGTCGACACGTAAATACTTCCTCCAATATAGAATTAGATAGAATTTTATTGTATCCTATCAGCACAAAACGATGATATTTTGGCCTTGAAACATGACTAGTTCTTCCAGTCGCGTATCTTTTTTACCTAACAAGTGTATGCGATGACAGTCGCAAATAGGGATGAAAATTTGAAACTAGAAAATTGGTTATTATGCAAACCAAATTTATGAGGTTCGGTTATCCAAATAACCGGTTTTATCAAAATCGGTTCGGTATTCGATCATGAATTGTTAAAAATTTTGGTTATTGGTATACCCGATAATCGAATGGGTATAACGATAACCTAAATAATTATATATATATATATATATATATATATATATTAGTTTTATACTTATTAAATATTATATATATATTTTTTCAAAAAGGAACCCTAGATTGAATTGAATCATGTGCCTCCCACATCCCCAACTCACTGAACCGGACCAGTGAACTGAAAATCTGAAATTACATTCACGATTTGCGCCCCCACCCAACTCCCAGACCACCGTGCGTCGCCATCTGCTCACCTTCGACCGTCGACGCTGTTCACGCTCACCTCCACACCGCCACCCACTACTCCCACTACATTCTGCAGTCTGCACACCGTCTTCGACAGCTTGCCCCGCCGCTATTCGCTCTAGGGGTGAACAAAATATCCGAAAATTGAATAAGCGAGCCGAACCAAACCGAAAAATCAAATTTAGTTCGGTTATTTCGGTTAAAACCGAATTAAAATTCGATAGTTCGGTTTTCAGTCGGTTCGAAAAAAAATTAACCGACAATCGAATTATATATATATATATATATATATATATATATATATTATTTATTTATTTATTTAGAATTTTAATTTTAATGTATCAATATCCTTAATCCTATTCATTTCTCTCTCTCCTATTATATCAATATATAACATTTGTAATTTATTATATAATACTATCAATTTTTGCAAAATATTTTGTATATTTATAACATATAAAAATATATTTTTATATTTAAATATCAATATATAATATTATTTATATATTCATTTGAAAAATATTTTTTTGCTAAAAATAAACCATTTTATATAAATAATATCAATATATAATATTATTTATTTATTCATTTGAAAAAATATTTTTTGCTAAAGTTCGGTTTAACCGAAATATATTCGGTTCGGTTCGATTATTTTTGAAAAATTCGGTTCGGTTATTTTTCATCCGAAACCGACCGAATAACCGAATACCCACCCTTAGTTCGCTCTCACCTCCACACCACCACTGCAGACACCGCCTTTGGCCGCCAAATGCCTCGTGTCACAACCTTCGTGAGTGCAATTTCTCCTCATGAGTGAAATCAACATTTCTTGCTTGAATGCTGAACTGGAACATTCTTATCCCTAATTTGGTTAGAAATGTGAGATTTTATTAGCTAATTGTTCATTTCCTAACTATGAAACTTGATTATCATATTGTTGAATTGATTTTGGATGTGTGGATGCAAATTATTGAATGAATTACTCACCTACCTAACATGGTTAATGTGCAAATTTTTTCCTTGATTTGATGCAACTAGAATGACAGGTTTTCTTATTGCAACTAGAATGACAAATGAATAACGTTTAATTTTCAAGGCTGTTATGTTTTAGTTTATTCTGGGCTATTATAATTTTTGGGGCTTAATTGTTTAAATTCTGGTGCCTTTTTTATAGTGTGCCAAATGGATAACCTTCTATTTGTGTATTATGAATTCTGGTGAATTTATTGATGTGATGGCTAACTATGGAATTATTTTGGATGCTCTGGGATGAGTTTTGCAAGAATATCTTGAAAAACAAATGCTGTGATGTATTATGAAAGACATGCATTAGGAAACATGTTCTATGCTTGGTCATGTATGGCGTGAATGTTAGAAACAATATCTGGTTTAAGGAGCAGCCAAGTTAATATATGGTTTAAGGAGCAGCCCAACTTGGCGTAAATGTTCTATGCTTTTTTTTTTTTTTTTTTTTTTTTTTTTTCATCATAACCTGGCAATGCCACCTTAAGTCAAGACCTGATAAACCCCACTGGCCCCGCATAATACCGCAAACCACACAGCTTTTCATTTATATAGTTTTGAGTACATTACATGAGTAATCTTTCCTTACAAGGATGAGGATTTTATTTACATTCGTACAATATAAGGTTTAAGAAGCAGCCAAGTCAATCTTTTCTTACAATGTTCCAAGGCTTTTAATGGATTTACATGATGAGGAATTTTGATGGATTTACCATCATCATGTTCCGAAGCTTTTAATTTTTATATTTTTAGCTGCATTGGCATACATGCTTACTGTTGTTTTGGAAGATATATACTATTTCTCTAGCTTTATCTTTAAAAGAAAGAAAAAAATCGGTTTAATCAAATAACCAATAACCAATCAGTTATTATCGGTAAGCATCTATATGCACTTTTTGATTTTGGTTAATCGAATTTTCGGTTCGATTAACCGAAACAAAACCGATTTCTACCCCTAGTCGCAAATGCATATTCTATTTAAAAAAATAACATAATACCTTAATATCAGTACTGTCTTTTCTAGTGTCGACTCATAAAGTACGATCTAACACACAATTGTGCTATCAACTCAAAATCACTAAAACTAGACGGGAAGGATCTTTTCCTCTGTAAAACTAGTGCAATTGCATGAAGCAACAGAATAATAAAGAAAAGATCCATTGTAGCACACAAAGAAAGAGCTGAAGTTAGTTTCCCAATCAATTTCTCATGCTATAAACTTTGCAAGATTCATAGGCTGATTTAAGCACATACGAGGTCTGATTCCAATTTAGATGCTACTCAAACAATAACAAGAAAACTACAGCATCTTTCCCATGTACATTGAAGATTTCAACTGTCTCTAACGAGACGGGTGCAATGTAGCCACCATCAACCCCGTCGACATGATAGCATAGGGCATGCTTTCCGTAACTCTACCTGATGGCACACCCGACACAGTTGATAAATGCAGTAGAGAACATCTGCTGCTACTGCCCCTTGTTCACTAGGGCGTCGATATGGCATGTATCTGTGGTCCTTGCGCATTCCTCCTCCTCTTTTCTCGATAAAGACTCTAGTTTGCCCGACTCCTGATTATTAACATTGCAACAAGTAGATTCATCGTTATAATCGAACAATAGCAACCATAAGCATAGATGACAGGGTTAATTGCCGGAAATAGTACAACATTAACACCAAAGCTCAATTATTATTATTTTTAATTATAGCATCCCTGATTTTTTTCAGCAAACTTTGTAAAATTTGTACCCTTAAATGGTAGCTGGGGATTTCGTGATGCGAATAAATTAAAAAGTAGTGTTATAATTGCAATGCTTTAGAAGTCAAGTGGATATTGCAAATTCAGGTAAGCACTGTGTTATTCCTAGCAATTAGCCCTAGATGAAAACATGTCATAGATTGGTTTGTGTACCTTGAGTTCCTTGAATTTCTCAGCAAGCTTTTGCTTCTGAATTTCCGCTGCAACCAAACACAGATGATTAAGTTATGATAAAATCAGTTCCGTTTCCTATTTTTTAAGACACTTATTTTTTGTTCATGTGAAACAAATGCAGAAATGAATTGAACGTTAACAGATGGAAATTTTTAACCAGTTACATGCTTACAGCAGTATCCTAGTAGAGATAGGCAACTTGTAAATCCTAAACCAGGCAAAGGTGATTCTATCCAAACAAGGAGAACAGTCCAAAAAAAAAGCGAGGCAAAGATTTATTTTCGCGTTTTCTTTTCCTTGATTCCTACTGGTCAAATAACCCAGAATTTTAACAAGCAAAACAACCTGATGGGAAATGACATGTTCTCATGTATTTCTACATTAACAAACAGAATGAAACTACATGATCTTATTAACATTCTACGTAGAGTCAAGAGTTTGTCACACACAGGCATAGGAGAAGGGCAACTTACATTTTTTCAGATAGTAAGGTTGTTTTCCTTTCTTTGCGGCTTCCCTCTCTTTCTTCTTATGCTCAGCCAAAATGTCCTTCTCTGAACGCTTTGCTACTGCTGACTTCAATTCTTTATCCTGGTCCAGGTAAAATATTTAAGTTTCTTGGACTTCAACATCGGCGGTTACTTGCAAGTGGAAATGAAAAAGAAGAAATTTGTACAGGCACTTACAATCCGACTCAATCGGTCCTTTAGATCATTAACGGCATCAGGATCTTTTGTTTTCTTCATCTGTTTCTTAAGTTCCTATATGTTCCAGAACCACAACTGTAAGCATAACATTGCACAAAAGCATCTATGTGAAGTAACCTTTTTGAATATTAAATGGTACCTCTTTTTCAGCAGGAAGTGTATTTTCATAAATAAAATTATATCTCTTCTTGAATCTACAGTTCCAGAGAATAATGTTATACATACTACACGATATATATCATGAAAACAACTCCAAAAGCCATGAGGTATTTGTTATGATGTGGGATATCCCACATCGACTACACATGCAAGTGTGAAGTGGTATATAAGTGAGTGTCAATCCTTTCCCTGTAGCCATGGTTTTGGGGAGAGTTAGGGCTCCTTGCTTGTATCCCTAACAATGGTCCGACCTACCGGATCGTACGTCTGCGGGAAGGGGCGACCCGTTGATCGGCCCGGGAAACCGGGCGGGCCCGGGGAATAGTTCCCGGGTGGGCCTAGGACTGGTATCACAGCGAATGGAGTCGTGGGTGGGCCAGCAACCTGGGTGGGTCCCACTGCGGACCCAGCCGTGGGTGGGGAGGACTTCCGGAGTTGGCCGTCCGTGGACGTACGGTTTCGAAGGGGAAGGTATTGCTATGATGTGGGATATTGTTATGATGTGGGATATCCCACATCGACTACACATGCAAGTGTGGAGTGGTATATAAGTGAGTGTCAATCCTTTCCCTATAACCATGGTTTTGGGGAGAGTTAGGGCTCCTTACTTGTATCCCTAACAGTATTATTTTTAATAAACAAATGAAGAGATAACAGTAATAATTATGCCTGCACAATCACTAGCACAGCTTTTCTACTAGTGTCTACATTCAAAATGCAAGCACGGATATTGCCTTTAACGACATATCTGAGCACCTATAGCAGAACACATCACAGCAAGCAAAAAGAAGGCAAGATTAAAGTAAAAGCTTACCCATCCACATCAAGATTACCGCATAATGATTCAAAACGAGGATCCCGCACTACCTGAAAATGAATTATAAGCTAATTTTATTTTTAACCATGACAAACTGGTGGCAAATGCAAGATTAGATTGTTTTTATATATATATATATATATTTAATGTTTGTTTTGAGAAGGTAGAGATAACAAGCACACAGCCAAAGGACAGATGATCATATTACCACCACCCCCTTGGAAAAATTGAGTGGTTCAAAGTAGCATGGCCTACTTTATATAGATGGTGCACATTTCTATAACAGAAGTCGGTTTAACAGAAGCTTGGCATAAACAGAACCAAGTGACAAGGTGAGGATTGCATAATGAGAAGAGCTATGGCAGTTAATTTTAAGAGGAAACATAAGTTTTCTGGTTCAATATCTTCAAATTATAAAGAAAACTATGATCCTGGGGAAGAAAACATAAGTTTACTGGTTCAATATCTTCGAATGAAAAAGGTGCCCTCAGGCTGTATATAACCCCTTAACAATATGTGTCAACCTAATGCACCGTGCCCTTTCCTATATTTGGTATAACCTGCCCTAATCCCTAGTTAATTTCTTCAGACGAACATGACGTCTCAAGTCAAGATTCTCCAAAATGAACCCAGTATGCAAGCGTGCAAGCTAAAGTGCACATTTATCAGTACTACTATCCAAGATACAAAACCATACATCCATAACAGCTCGCACAATGAAATCCTAAAGTATACTCAACACTCCTCATGCCGAAATAGTGTGAAGTTGCTACACAGTTTAATTTGAAAAGAAGACTCATCAAGAAAACTATTTTTTTGTTAATGCGGAAAAGGCATAGTGAAGAAAAATTCCATAAACTAACAGAACTCGTACATTAAAAGAAAAACTTTACCAAAACATGCTAATCAACTTTCGTTCTAAAATTACAAAAGAGGCACGAGGCACGAATACGAACCTTTTTTGGAGCTTGTATAACTTCTCTGAATCTACTAACAGGCTTCTTGCTACTGATCTCCATTGGCCTATATACATATTCAAATGAATGAGTAACCAGTTTTACAAGGAACGCAATACGAACAAAAAAATTATAAAAAAAAAATTCAAGAACACAAGACCTATTCTTATTAGCTCGACCGCCTTTTTTCTCTGGCTTAGGCTTCCTATATACCAAATCAGAACCATCAGACCTCGCCCTCTGCAGCTCCTCGAATGTTACTTCAGCAAGCTCACGCTCTATTACATCCTCCTGTAGAAATTCAAGATTTTCAACATCAAAATGTAGACCCAATGCTCCATGTGATTTCTACACATGTTAAATAAGCAAGTAACAAAGCAATAGGTATCTCATCAAATGAAAAACTTCAAACTAGGAATTCCACAGGCTGATATCCTACAAGTGAAAATAGAAGAACTCAATGTGGGGAAGATTACTTACTTCTTCAGAGAAAGATTCGTGGTCATCACTGTCATCGAACGTAATTTTAGTTGAAGTTGCAACTTCGCGCTCCGACTTCTTCATCTCAATTCTAGGAGGAATATCGAGTAAACGAATTGATTAGACAACGAGGAATCACCGGCAAGCTGTGCAGCCGTGTCGAGTGGCGAATTGAGCGCGGAGTCGCTGTAAGAAGGCGGTGATGGAGAGGAGAGGGAGGGAGACCACCGAGGGTTTTGCAGAAGATGACTTTGTTTCAGTGTTTACTTATTGTGCTGATTTTGCTGTTTATTGGGCCCATGGTTTAGTGGGCCTTTCCGTGATGGGTCTACTATTCTCTTCCTTTTAAATTCGTGATGTGGATATTAACAATCGAACTCGATTACTCTTCTTTATAAAGATATCACTAGATTATAAAATTTTATGTTGTGATATTCTCTTCAAAGAGATTATTTTTAAGTCATATTATAATACAAGCATTACTATAAGTTATTTAACGTCGAAATTATGCAACTTCTCGCATTACGTTGAACAACCGCAAACGATACTAAAAAATCAAATATGATGATGTTGTTTACGGCGGATCAAGAAAATTGGGAGTAACATTAAAAGAATTTTGTTATGAGGTTATCACCTGTATATTCATCCGTCTATGTGGATTTTGATATTTTTTTTCAGTGTAAATGATATTTGATATTTTTCTTAATATAAATAATACTTAAGTAAATAATATTTTTCTTTAATGTAAATGATATTTTTCTTAATAACAAATGATACTTGGACGAATGTATATGAATTTTAGTGTTTTGTTATAAATTTCAAGTCAATATTTAACATTTTCCACTATCAAATCTGCGAACTTTAAGTATATGTCTTTAACATTTTCTTTCTAATTCTTTCCCAAATATATCTTCTTCTGTTGACGTACTTGGTGAACCATTGTTATTATTATCTTAGTTGAGATTTAATTAAAACACCCAGTTCTTCTTTTTTAATTTAAATTTTACTAGCCAGTTCCATATTTACTATTAGACATAATTTTATTGAAATAATTTTACAAGAATTTTCTAAATATTTTATTACAATAACAAACATAAAATATCAACTAAATCTAAAAATTTAAACAACCATTACAACTAATAAATATAGACAGAGAATATCAATAAAAACATAAAACAATATACATATATAATTGCTGCTCAACAAAAATCTCCTAGAAATGTAATAAAATTATTAATTATAAATCGATAGTAATATATATATATATATATATATATAATACACTACGTTGGTGTGTTACTTTGCATGATAAGGTTGGATAGATAAAATTAATCCAACATAATCAAGTGTTTACTTTTAAGGATTAATATTTGAGGATATCCCAAAGCCTGGGATTATTTTAATCCTTTGAATTGTTCTTCATTAATTTTAATCCAACCAATATAGGTTGGATTGAAATAATCCTCCAAATAAAGGGAGAATTATTTATTCCAATTTTAATCATCCATTAATCATTTGTAGTAAACAAATGATTGAAAGATAAAAATTATATTATCACACATTTAATCAATCAAATAATCAATCCTTCAAAATGCTAATCATGAAAAGTAAACACTCCCTACAATAATCAAATTATATAGAAGGGTTTTCTTATTTGGAATTATACCAGATGATTTACTATTGAAATTTTTTGAAGGAAGACGAGATTTTTTAAAAATAATTTTCTGGTAGCAAAATATAAAACAAAAATATTGTTGTAAGACGAGGACTCAAACACGCTACACATGAGCTACGCACGCAAGAACACATAAGCCGTAGGCCTACTCGTTGGGCCATTTTACATTTTGTAATAGATAAACAATAAATAATATATCATTTGTCCCCAAAATTTATTTATAATTTTCTTTTTTGATATATCTCACAAATTTATTTTCTTTCCATTTATAGAAATTATTTCACAAAATACTCTCTACTTACTATCCTCAATAATATCTTTTATTTACACATTTTATCATTCATGGTTAGAGCCGGTAAAATGAGCCCGGCCCGAAAAGCCCGCCCGGGATACCCGGGGTTTGGGCCGGTTTGAGCTTCAAAATTAAAGGCCGGAAAAAAAATCAGGGCTAAAAAGCCGTCCGAAAAAAACCCGGACTCTCACGAACCAAAAAGCCGGGGTTTTAGCTAAAAAGTCCGCTGATTTCTATTAAATATATATATATATATTTTATAATATTATTTAATATACATATCTATATTTTTAATAATATTAATTATTTTTATAGTAATAATTTTCTTACTAATTCACATATCGATCGGAAATAAATTCGGAAAAATAATAACCTCATAAATCATTCAAAAATAATTCTAAGAGAAACGATCTCCAAAAATATATACATTGATGATTAATGACCTTATAGTATGTAAAATCTATTTTGAATTATTGATCTTAAATATATCTTGTATAATTAATTGTCACGATCGGACTTTGCTAAGGATAGCTGTCGAAAAATCACGACTGTGGATGGGGAATTAGAAGGGGATAGAAAGGGGTCAATTTGCTTAACTAAAAGTTGAACCGATAATCGTAATTAAAATATAATCAAGTATTTTGCAATGGAAAAGCATTGCTGAGATACACATATGAAGACATGTATCTCGTGGCATTCTTTAGCTAAACTCGACAAAGCTCATTCCGCACTTCACCATTCATATCACAGCTCAACCTGCACATTTAGAAATATATGCAGGCTGAGTACAAAAGCACTCAGTGGTCACATGCCGAAAGATACATACATACATGTATAAACTGTAAATTGTCATGTCATCTCAACAGTAACGCAATGGGTTTTATCTTAAAAGGCCCAAGCTTACTAAATTCTTTTGTGAAGCTAAAGTTCGTCTGATCAGACTAAGTTCTCTTGTAATCACCATATCTGTAACTATTGTTGTGTCTCGGGAAGGAGGCCTCCTTCCACGGTCACCGGACCGGTCACCCCTTTAGGATGACTCTCAGACACAAATCCTGCCTAGGGGTCCCTAGCACAGGATTTGAATTCGATTCTCGGATTTTTGGCATAGCCAAACACAGATATGTATCATATACAATCTCAAAACATTTATGGCAGGACAATACTTGAAAGATTTTCAGTTCAAAGATTTTGAAAAGAAAAATAACTACTTGAATGAATCATTTGATTTTATTTATATATAAGAAAGCCCACCTGATTGCAAAGCTTACTCATGATTCCACAGACTCATCATCGTTATTCTATCACCACCTCCTCGCTTGACCTTTATCGTAGAATTAATAAATAAGACATCTAAGACAAATGACAATTCTTACTGAAAGGAATTCGTGATCTCATTCTATTAAAGATTTTATTAGAGATTTTGTATTCTTTGTTTAGACTAGATTCAGTACCTTAATTCATCGCTAGAAACTCTAGCTCGTTTTCTAAAACCTAAAAATAAGGAACCCTTCTATTGAATGATCGATTAAGATTTATTCGATCATTGATTATATTTTGAAAATGAGATGAATCTTAAATTAATCCATAATTATCAATTAAGTTATTGGATCAATTCATAAGTCTAAAACAACTCATCTTATAGGTTTAATTTATTAGGTATTGGGTTCCAAAATTAATTAAATTAGAACTTCACAAATTAATCCAAATTATTCATCTAATTAGAGGCCCACTTCCAATTTTAGTTATAGCACAAAAGCCCATTTGTGTTTATTGAAACAAGCCCAACAAATTAAATTAGTTCAGCCCATTATCATATTAATTAAATTTTTTGGGCAGAAACAAAGTCAGCCCAATTATACCCACTTGAATTAGAATTGGATTGATTTAAATTATTTAAAACTCAGCCCACTATTATAAGGATTTTGGTCCAATTGTTTTGTCGAAATTTCGCCCACTTAATGGCCCAACAAAAATTTACTGGAACCTAGCCTCCCATCCTTTTCCCACTTCTCTCTCTCTCTCGCCTCTCACAGAGGCGCCTGCCTCTCCCTTCTCGGCACATCCGCAGTAGTTCGAGTCCGGCGAGCCGCCACCGCCTCTGCTCCTTTCTATATCTCTTTGTTACTCTTTCACACATATACGCACACAACTTCCTCTTTCTTCTCGGTTGGATAGCAAACACCCTCATTCCTCGTCCATTCGCCATCGCCATCCTCTACGGTGACACGTAGTCGTCGCGACCGTGGTCCTGTCTTCCCGGCGACACCACATCGTGCACGAGCACACCCATACATATCTTTCTCTCACTCGCTCAGCCTACCACCCTCGTCATTTGCTTTCTCCTCATTTTCCTCCATCAGCCCTGCTTAGATCGGCGCCATACTCTTCTATCCTGTCGCCGCATCTGGAATCCGATGTGTATAGCCCGCCGGTGTTGCGGCCAGCAACGTCGCCTCTTCCTTCCCTCGGCCGAACGCTACAACCAAAGCTATCGAAGATGTCATCTCATCCTTCATCCCTACCTCTATCACGTTCAATTGGGCTTCGTCATTGAGCTTTCTCCGACGACGACAGCAGTAACCTCCAAGCCACCGCTACGGACATCTTCGTTGACTATAGTTGTTCACTCTTTTTTTTTTGTATTGCAGTCTATTGTAGTTAACTCTCATATGTGTGTATGTATTTTGGTCATGATCTTTTTGTAGAATTATTTGTTGAACTATGGTATTGAGAATTTGTGTTGAAATATGCTATGTAAACAGATCATGTTTTTATTGTTAGAAAGCGTTGTACATAAACAAGATGTAATCTTGCTTGGACGATTACAACTCGAAAAGAGAAAAAGAAGAAGATCAAACTAACAATGAACTTAAACGATATAATGTAATTACAAATAACCGATTCTAGATGCCGAGTCGAGGAGTCCTCTTCCATGAGACGAGATACGCCCGATAGTGCTCTCGGTTTTGGCGATCGTCCCAAAGACGAAACGACAACGCCTCGTAGGTGGCAGCACCGCAAACCAACGAGCTCCGCGAATCGACTGGAGCGAGGCGAGCTTGACACAAAATATGAATGCGAGAGTGCTCTAGGTATGCTGGAATGCTTTTAGAGAGGTGGCTAATGTTGTAGACATGTCCTATTTATAGCGCCGCCCCCTCTGGGGAAAGATGTTGAGTCAACACCGCATTGATGTCGGGTGTTAGGGAGTTATGTCCCCTATCGAGCGCGCGCGGTTTCGGAGACAACGTGGGCACGCTTCCCGCAGAGCCATCATGCCGGGCGTTACGGTGGTTACATGACGAATCCGACAACGCCATGCGCCCGTGTTCATCGACGATCCCACGCCTCTTCAAGTACACGCAGCCCAACGGATTGGGCCACACGAGTCGGGCCCGGACCAACTCCATCTTTGGGCTCGATCAAACGTTGATCTAAAAAGTAAGGCAATGGGCCACGTAACCGTGCCCACGGCAAGCCCACGAACAGCCCAAAGAATGTTTCAAAGACCACCCAAAGACCAATTGCCAAGATCCAAGATCCAAGATCCAAGATCCACTGACCACGGACCACGGACCACGGACCAAACCTGAATCGAGCCGGGTCGGGCCGGCAAGCAGCGGGCGACGGGCGACGGGCGCGGGCGGGCGCCGGGCGCGGGCGCCGGGCGCCGGGCGCCGGCACCGGCCCAGCCCAGGCGGCGGCGGGCGGCACGGCGGCGTCTATGCACAAGGCTTTCCAAATTCATCACTTGTGCACATAATTATACTAAGTGTTCAATGAACCACTTATATGACAATTAATGAAGGTACATTAATCAATGTGGGATAAGGATTAATTAATCCATGCTTATCCCTAAGCACAAAACTCCATGTTTAAGTGACCAACTTTGATCCAATATTTCACTCACCGAAATCGGATTTGAGAATGTGAATACACCACGATCATCTACTCAAAACGTAGATCGATCCTATGCCATTTAATTTCACAAAATTAAATGTTACGTCACTCAAAATCTTGGTCAAAGTAGCTTCGGCAACTCGACCACATATATAATATTATATATATATACGCTGATTTCCAACAATCCCCACATGAGTGGAAATAGCCATATGCATGTATGCGAGACATTTCGATCCCTCAAGAGATGTTAAAATATTTGGACAGGTGGTTTATGGCCTTGAACCTTCCATAGTTAGTACCATCGAGTACACAAAGGATTAGTGGACACGATGCCTTGAACTATTCCCCACAACGCACCGAGACAATGGTATTAACACTTTAACACCTCAACCTCATCCGCTCTCACGCTTGATTCCATTTTGGCCATGGACATCCACTTTGATTCATAAGTGTTTTGTTTGAAGCGCCCCACTTCGCACTTACATAGGTGATTCTTTACGAGTATCTTGCCATACTCAACCTCCCCGAGGTATCTTAGGAATCATTAAGAGTCAACGACTCAACCTCACCACTAGGCAAGTTTTTTCAACACTCGCTTGCTTTCTGAGGAACAGACTAACTTGAGTGTTTATACACGAACTCATATAGCTTAGTTCTCCCATCAACCAAGTTCTCGGGATCTCCAACATCATGGTCAAGTTACCACTATGATTGTTCTTAAGATGTGGATTTTAGTCCCATTCCTCTAGCAATTTGATCATTTGATCTCGTTCAACCCTTTGGTTAACTGGATCGCCAGATTATCTATCGACTGACATAGTCAATCGATATAACCCCACTGAGATCAAACGCCTCACTAGATTATGTCGCCGACGATATGTCGAGACTTACCATTATACAAACCACTTTTCGCCCTTCCAATAGTGGCTTGGCTATCACAAGGAATCATCACCGGTGGCACGGGTTTAGACCAACATGGAATATCTTCCAAAATTACTGAGCCACTCGAACTTCCTCACCGCCTTTATCCAAAGCAATGAATTTCGATTCCATGGTGGATCGGCTATACACGCCTGCTTCGTGGATCTCCAAGAAACAAAGACTCCCCCAATCGTGAACACGCACTCACTTGTAGAAAGTGAATCTTTCGTGTCGATATCCAATTGGCATCACAAGACTCTTCAAGCACCGGGATATCTCGTGAATGCAGCCCATGATTTTGAGTATACTTCAAGTACCTCAAAACTCTCACTAAAGCCTTCCAATGCTCCTTGCTTGGATTGCTCGTAACGACTAATTTGTTCACTGCGCAAGCTATGTCGGGTCGGGTGCAATTTGTAAGATACATCAAACACCCAATGACCTTAGCATAGTCTTCTTGCCCAATGTGTTCACCCTGTTCTTACTCAAGTGAACATTGAGCTCAATGGGGTCTTAGCAGTGTAACTATCAAACGCGTTGAATTTCTTAAGCACTTTCTCGACGAGTGAGATTGTGTCAAGACAATTCCGTCTCGATCTTCTTAGAATCTTGATTCCAAGAATCACATCACCTAATCCCATGTCCTTCATGTCAAAATTTCTATTTAACATGCGCTTTGGTCATTAATGACTTGAGTATCGCTACCCATGATCAACATGTCATCTACATACGTAGACACACTATAACATAACCATTATCGTTGTTCTTAACGTAGACACATTTATCACACTCGCTGATCTTGAAACCATTTGCCAACATTACATTGTCAAATTTCAAGTGCCATTGCAACGGCGCTTGTTTCAAACCATATAGAGACTTCACGAGTTTGCATACCTCGCCTCTCGACTGTGTACTACAAACCCTTCGGTTGCTCTATATATACCTCATCCCGAGGTCACCATTCAAAACGCAGCCTTAACGCCCATTTGATGAATCTCAAGATTGTGCAAGCAAAGAATTGCGGAAGCACCTAATAGACGTAATCCTCGTCACGGTGAATAGGTATCAAGAAATCGTACTCTCTTTGTTTAAACCCTTTGACAACCAAACGGGCCTTATACTTTTCAATTGATCCATCCGCTTTGACTTTCTTTTAAGGATCCATTTGCATCCTAAGGGCTTACAACCTTCGGCAAATCAACCAAAGACCAAGTGTGGTTCGCAGAATGGAATCAATCTCACTTTGACGCCTCCGCCGAGCATTCCGTCCCCGCCGAGCATATGCTACTTTGATCGGTTGGTTCTTCGTCCAACATGAACGCAATATAGTCGTGACTAAAACTTTCGCGCTCGACTTCATCGCCACGCCTCGGCCCGACCCTCCGATCGTGACCTTGATCGCTTATGCGATATCGGTTCTTCCTCCAAAGGTTTAGAACTCAAGCTTCACCATCAGCTCTATTGCTAGAATCGACTTCATTTTTATCCTTGTCTTTACTGGGATAAACACTTTCAAAGAATATAGCATTCCTTGATTCAATCGTCGTCCCCACAATATATTCGTACCTCCGACCGGATCGAAACGATAGGCGCATTGCTCAAGGCATACCCAATGAAGATACAATCGATCGTTTTAGGTCCAATTGTAACTTGTTTAGAAGAGGCACTCAACCTTCGCCAAACACCCCACACTTTGAGATATTTGTACGATGGCTTTCTTCCTTTCCACAACTCGTAAGGAGTGACATCCTTACTCTTCTGGAATCTTATTCAAGATGTAGTTGGTGTCAAACAGCTTCCCCCACAAGTTCGGGCAACTCAACTAATCAACAAAGCATTCATCATCTCCTTAAGTGTTCGATTTTACGCTCAGAACGCTTATTAGATCGAGGTGAATATGAGTCGCGTTGATGTATTATACCACTTTCATTGCATAATGCCTCAAACGAGCTACATATTCTCCCTCTATCACTTCGAATGCCTTAATTGACAATTTAGTTGATTCTCGGCTCGTTCTCAAGTTTTAAAAGCTTAATAGCCTCGTCTTTACTTCTTAGAAGATAAAGATAACAATATCTTGTACAATCATCAATAAACGTGATGAAGTACTTTTTACCACCTCTAGTTTGTACAAACTTTAAATCACATACATCAGTATGAATAAGTTCTAGAGGCTTAGTGCTTCGTTCTACCGAATGAAATGGTAACTTAGCCATTTTGGCTTCCACACAAACCTCACATTTCGCTTGTGTATCGACTTCATTTAACTTTAGTAAATCTAAATTTACTAATCTTTTATTGCATTTAGATTAACATGTCCTAATCTACAATGCCATAAATCGAGCACTCACCAAGTAAGAGGAAGTAGATGCTTTTCATTCATCATAATTTTGGGTACACAAGACAAATTATTACATTTAGTTTGAAAAGACCCCGGTGAGATAACCTCTACCAAGAAACTTTCCAAACTTAGTCAAGACAAACTTGTCCGACTCAAAACTAGTCTAAAACCTTTATTAACTAGAATAGAGCCCGACACTAAGTTCTTGCGAATGTCCGGGACATGCAAAGACATCCTTCAATGTGATCTCAATGCCGACGTCATCTTGAGCACCACATCACCAACTCCGCAACCTCGGACGAGCTTGGTTCCCATGTTGAGCTTCTCCCTCAACAGGCTTGTAGGTGGAGAAACGCATCTTTTCGTCACAGACGTCGCGCGGTTGCGCCAAATGTCGATGAACCATCCACCTTGATTCGACGTGGTTGACTTCTTCGGTCACCACAAAGCAGCCAAGTCATCCTTGTCCCATTTGTCAAGTCCTTCTCGACAACGCTGGCAACTTGCTTAGCCTTCTTCTTCTTAGGGTGACGATAGCCTTACTTGTGTGGCCATGTTGCCACAATTGTAGAAATTCCGTCAAACTTGCGGGCAACCACCTTCCCTTTGCTTTGTCATTGGCATTGACGAACACGCTTGTTGGAGGGACCGCCTCTCCAACAGTTGGCTCTAGATCGATCAAGCCCTTCCCTTTAGCTCTAGCTTTCACGCCGACTCGATGCGCGATCGACGATTAAGTCTTCAAGTGTCATATCCTTTCGCCAGGCTTAGGTAGACCTTGAAGTCTCTCCACCCCGGGTAGCTTCATCATCGTAGCGACGACAAAGCCGTCCGAAATAAGGTGCCCTTCGACGAACCTCGTGCACAATGAGTTGAAACTCTTGCACTTGGTCCATGATCGGTCGAGAATCGACCATCTTGTAGTCCAAATATTTGGCTACAATGAACTTCTTTGACTGCATCATCACTACGGTACTTCTTTTCTAACGATCCCACATACTTTGGATGTCGTTACAACAAAGATAAACACTATACAAGCTATCTTCTAAACTACCAAGTATAAAATTTTACAAAGGTAGTCGCCAAAGGCGCCACTTGTCATATGTTGCCGGACGGAAAGTCCGTCACTTCCGGCCCCTAACGGCGGGCTCATCTTCTACCAAGAAGTCAAGCGGCCCAACGTCGTGGCGAGAACAACATCTTTGCCGCCATCTCAAGTCGGATCCTCCAAACTTCGGTGGCTTCTCGTGGGCGGCATCATCCTTGCGGTATGAACAGGCGCCAGAGATCGATCCATGATCGGATCCACGGCAGTTAGATCCCATGGATCCAACAATCGACCCATCGAAAAGTGCGATCGTTGAACCAAAGGAACCACTAAAAGTGGAACCAATTGTTGAACCACTAAAAGTGGAACCAACAATCGACCCAAAGTGGTCCCATGGTTGACCCTCAAGGCATCGAACCAAACATGACCAAGCCATTGTGCGAGAATTGGCGGCAAGAAGCAGAGGCAAAGAAGAAGCAGCGGTGGCGGAGAGTCTGGTGGCGAGAACGATGACATCTCCAAGCAAAGGTTTAGGTTTCGAAAGTTTTAAGTCAATTTTA
Organism: Salvia rosmarinus; assembly: GCA_036937905.1. Lineage (NCBI taxonomy): Eukaryota > Viridiplantae > Streptophyta > Magnoliopsida > Lamiales > Lamiaceae > Salvia > Salvia rosmarinus. Next base: position 50,331 of record JAODLM010000175.1, read on the forward strand.
AGTCTGACTCCTTCGTGACAAGTATTATCTCGTCTTGCGATTGTTAGAAAGCGTTGTACATAAACAGTACAGAACTTGCCGGACGATTACAACTCGAAAAGAGAAAATAAGAAGATCAAACTAACAATGAACTTAAAACGATATAGCGAATTACAAATAACCGTATTCTAGATGCCGAGTCGAGGAGTCCTCTTTCATGAAGACGAGATACGCCCGATAGTGCTCTCGGTTTGGCGTATCGCCCCAAAGACGAAACGGCAACGTCTCGAGCGGCAAGATCAAGAAACCAACGAAACTCCGCGAACCGACGGAAGCGAGGATGAGCTTGGACACAAAATATGAATGCAGAGTGCTCTTAGGTATGCCGGAATGCTTTTGCGTGAGGTGGCTAATGTTGGGGAGACATGTCCTATTTATAGGCGCCGCCCCCTCACGAAAGATGCTGAGTCAACACCGCATTGATGTCGGGTGTTACGGAGTTATGTCCCTATTGAGTGCGCGGCGCTGGAGACAACGTGGGCATGTTTCCCAGAGCCATCATGTCGGAGCGTTACGGGCGGTTACGACGAATCTGGACAACGCGTGCGTCTGTGTTCACTGGACGATCCGGACGCCTCTTCGCGCACAACAAGCCCAACGGATTGGGCCACACGAGTTGGGCCCTGACCAACTCCATCTTTGGGCTCGATCAAACGTTGATCTAAAAGTAAGGCAATGGGCCCGCGTAACCAGCCCACGAAGCAAGCCCACGAACAGCCCAAAGAATGTTCCCCAAAGACCACCCAAAAGACCAATTGCCAAGATCCAAGATCCAAGATCCAAGATCCAAGATCCACGATCCACGGACCATGGAGCCGGAGCTGGCCGGGCCGAACGCGGCGCGCGGCGCGGGCGACGGGCGACGGTCGCCGGGCGCGGGTGCCGGGCCGGCGGGCCCGGCGGCCGGCATACGTATAGCAGCGTCTTGTGCGCTGGGCTTTCACCCATCACTTGTGCACATAATTATACTAAGTGTTCAATGAACCACTTATATAGACAATTAATGAAGGTACATTAATCAATGTGGGATAAGGATTAATTAATCCATGCTTATCCCCTTAAGCACAAAACTCCATGTTTAAGTGACCAACTTTGATCCACTATTTCTCACTCACCGGAAATCGGATTTGAGAATGTGAATACACCACGATCATCTACTCAAAACGTAGATCGATCCTATGCCATTTAATTTCACAAAATTAAATGTTACGTCACTCAAAATCTTGGTCAAAGTAGCTTCCTGGCAACTTGACCACATATATAATATTATATATATATACGCTTGATTTCCAACATTTATATCATAGAGCTTAAAGAATCCAGTCATTTTATTTCCTACAAAACTTAGATATAAGGACATAACTATGAACAAGATTACGATTTTTACGAAATCTGTTACTGTTGGGATAGTCTTAGTTATGTGCTCATATAACTATATTGTATTTCATGGGGATTTAAGTATATACAATTGAAATAGAGTAAGGTTAAGTTTATATGAAACCTGAAAGGAGTAGTCTTGTTCTTGCTGTAATTTTGCTTCTCCTTGGTGATAGATCAGGAAGGCTCCTTGAACTGGAGGAATTATATTTCTCTCTTTCTCACTTGTTTGGAGTCGTCGAGAAAATGAATGGAGTGTTGTTTATTGATTATTAAATTTGTTGCTACTTGATATATAGTACAAGCTAGTGATTTGAGATGGAGTAGGTGTGTAAGAAAATGTACTTTGATGGTAAGGTTTGAAAAGTGGGAGGGAATTAAGGAAAAAGTTGATAGGGATTTTTGAAAGGTGTGATATGACATATATCGTGATATGATTAATCTGGCTTATTAACGTTTCTTGATTAATCTTTGATTCGCTTCTCGAATATCAAATATGTATAGTAATTAAGTATTCGATAAAACACAATTCTATTGGCTCGATTAATAATCTAAACTAAACGTAAAACCTTAATAGGTTTAGATAATTCGACATATATACTTTAAAGATTCGGGGTATTACATTCTACCCACTTAAGAAAATTTCGTCTCGAAATTTGTATACTTAATTAAACAATTTTGGATATTTTTCATTCATTTTGGTCATCGAGTTCCTACTTGGCTTTCTCCTGACCATGATGTCTCTACAAGACTTTTGTTGAGGTAATTGATTCGTTTCCCAGTTGTTGTACTTCTCGATCCAAAATAGCTTCAGGTTTTTCTTCTTAGCTCTAATCTGGATTAAGGATCATCCCATCTTGGTGGATCATGTGTTTTGGATCAAACATGTATTTTCAGAGTTGTGATACGTGAAAAATATTGTGGACGTTCCCAAAGCTTTGTGTTAATGCCAATTTATATCTTTTCTAAATTTTCGTAAGGTCCTACAAAACAAGGTCTTAGCTTACCTTTACCACTAAATCTGATTATCCTCGTAGAGAGTTATACTCTTAGGAATACATTGTCTCTTATTTTAAAATGTAGTTAAATTTGGAATTATCCACGTAAGACTTTGCCTATCTTGTGTCTCTTTGATTCTTTCTCTAATTTGTCGGATAATTTCAATCATCTCACTGATCGTACCTGGTACTAAATTTTTTTCTCACCTATTTCAACCATAACGTGGTGATCTACATTTCTTTCCATACGATGCCTTATACGGCACTATATCGATGATCGCCTGATAACTATTGTTATAGGCAAATTCGACCAGTGTGAACACTAATTCACAACTTCCACCTCTGTTGAGCATGACTATTCTCAACATATCTTCTAGAGTCTGAATAGTCCTCTCTGACTATCCATCAATCTATGGGTGAAAAGCAATACTGAAGCTTAATCTATTGCCTAGTCCTTTTTTTTTTCTTGTCAATAATCTAGACGTAAATTTTGAATCTCGATCTGATCTGATTGACATGGGTACGTCGTACAAACGCAAAATCTTATGGACATACCATTAGGCTAACTAGTCAGATCCATAAGTGATCGAAATCGGTATGGAATGAACATGTTTTATGAGTTGATCTATCAATCACTACAACAAAATAGACCTATTGCGACATATACACATGCGACATTACATGTATGTGTCGTACACTTACCACACTTATGATTCTAGTGTCGTATATTTATGTCATTTCTGTGTCATTTAAATATTATGTCGTTGTTTAGTGACACAATTGCGATACTCATTTTTATGTCTCAAAATTGCAACAATTTATTTGTGTCACCTAAATAAAATGTCATAATTATGCCACATATTTAGAATTGTATTGTATCTAATGTCATATATTTACGTCAATTGTGCGTCATCTACATATTGTGTCGCAGTTTAGTGACATATATGTGACACTCATTTTTATGTCTCAGAATTGCGACAATTTATTTACGACACCTCAATAAAATATCATAATTATACCACATATTTAGAATAGTGTTGCACTCAATGTCGTATATTTACATCAATTGAGAGTCATCTATAAATTGTGTCGTAGTTTAATGACACATATGTGACACTAATTTTTATGTCTAAAAATTACCATAATTTATTTGCGATACCTCGATAAAATATCATAAATATACCACATATTTAGAATAATGTTGCACTCAATGTTGTATATTGACGCCATGTGTGTCATCTATATATTGCATCGTAGCTCAATGACACAGATACGACATTATTTTTTATGTAATAAAAACTACTATTTAAAACTTATACAATCAAGGTGTCGAATTCAAGCTAATCAAGATATATATATATATATATATATATATATATATATATATATATATATATATATATAATTGTATATCACAAATCATTTAAAAAAATTGTTCTTAATTTAGTTTAAGTTTAATTAAGAATTTCGAACTCGATAAGATCATAATTCGAGATTAAGGATGACAATGGATAGACACACCGATCCTCCGAATTCGTTGAAACATTTTCTAGCCAAACTCGCTGCAAACTTGTTTTAATACCCATACCCGAACTCATCCTAATATATACGATAAAAACCGCTATTTATCCACAAAAATTTATTTAAATTTATAAAATATCTAAATATTCAAATATAAATTGTTATAATGTTGTATACATCTCTCAAGAAAATTCAAAGACTACGAACTAACATTAATAATAATAATAATAATAATAATAATAATAATAATAATAATAATAATAATAATAATAATAATAATAATAATAATAATAATAATAATAATGTTTTATTAAAAATTAAATTTTAAGTATAAAATAAAATAATACAGTATAATTTTAATTTCTTATATCTAAACTAATATTCTAAATCATCAAATATATATGTAAGAAAAATAATATATCAAAGTAGAGTAAATTATAATGTAAATAAATTTAAAATAATAATATATTAAATATCTCAATCGTATATATATATATATATATATATAAATTGTAAAAAAAATAAAAATAAAATATACTGCCTAAAATTTTTGAAGTTAAGTCTTGTACCCCCAAACTCACCCTACACTCGGTACCCTACGTATTCTAAAAGTTTTCGAAGAGACTTACACCCCTAAACCCATCAGCCGCCGCCTCGTCGTCTTCCCTAACCCTCTGCCATGACTTCGCCCTCGGCATCGACACCATCCCCGATACGGCTGTCTACGGCCTGTACCAGTGCCGTCGGGACCTCTGGCCCCACTACTTGGATTTGGAGTTTTTGCGACGGAGGGACGGCGGGGTTCGGGTGAGTGCGAGTCTCTGGGGATCTAGCGGCGGCCGACTTCGTGGCGTGTCTGGCTGAGGCGGTGGTGAGGGTGAAGGCACTATGTGGAGTGGCGGTGGCAGGAGATGTTCGGTATTGAGAATCAGGATATTGTATATGATTCTTCTTCTTCTCTTCTTCAGGTATTTTTCTTTTTTCATTTTTAATATATTTGTTTGTTTGTTTGCCTAAGTAGTTAATCCCATGTTGTATTACTAATCAAATTTAATAAAGCTTCTAATCCATGGCAACGACACTGAGATATTGGCAGGGTGACAATCTGTTCTTTTTCTTTTTTTGTTACTTCAAATTAGCTTTTTTTCTCCGTTTGATCTAGTTGGATAATATTTATTGAATGATATATCATGTTTATATGCAATGCGATTCTTTATTGAATGATCTAGTTGTCCTGTCGCGACTATATATCTCTGCAATTGAAAGGTTTATTCAAGAAAGTGCTCCAACCTTTTAGTTTCTTCATCTATTCTAGCAATATCACTATCGTAACTAAATCAAGATAAAATCTAGAGTTGGGTTATTACAAAGCAAAATGAGGTTGATTTTTATATAATAAGGTGGGGTGTACCATTCTTTGAGAGAGATCATCGATCAACCTGCTTATTTAGGACGGACGTAAGTGCATATAACCCCTGAAGCTAATATGGACAGTTCCTCAGATTTTACAGCATGCCATTACATCCTGGGTAACATTGATTTGTCATTGAGTTTAATCTTTACAATTTCATAATTTACAATTTCACAATATAAAAGTATAATCATAGACATTCCTTTTGAACGTTCTATTGAAACTTTTGACCAAAAAAAGAAAAGAATGGATAAATGCATGAGTGCAAAACTATGACCCTTACTGTCTCTATTTCTTCACTGCATTAAAATTTTAGTTTGTTGTGTTATGTTAAATGATAGAAACTTAGTAAAATCAGTAGAACCATCTTCAAAAAGTTGCTCTTAAATATAATAAGGTTAATATATTTCATTATTGCTCTTCAGCTACTCATGGCACTAGTTGGGAATAATTCCAAACGTTTTCCATTTAATTTACTTTCTATAAGTGTAAATATATTTGTTTTGCTTAAATTATGTAGGAACACGGAAGAACTACAAGGATACGATGAAGGCAAAATGACGCAGAATATGTTATTGTCACTTATAGAACAAGTTACAGATGGGCAGACAAGAGAAATACAAATACAATGAAAGGTCATATTGTCACTTATAGATTTTGTGTTCTTGACTAGCAAGATGAATTTAGAGATTCACAGTTTGGATTTGTATCTTTGAATATTATGAATTAAGTTATAATATTTTTTGTATTGACATTTTGGGTTTTCTCTTATATATTTTAAATGGTTATCTCATTCTATTTATACATATTGTGGATTTATTCTGGATTTCTTAGCATAATATTATATCATATTTGTTAATTCGTTTTCAAATACATTAATGGGGAATATATATTAATAGCAGAAAATTAAGAAATCAATATTTAATATGAAAAAATGTCATAAAAAATGCTACATAAGATTAATTATATGTGTCACAAATTAGGATGCGACATTACTATGTAATGTGACGTAAACTAACATGCGCCACTATGACTAATGACGTGTAATGTGTTGCGAATTTTATACGATAATTAATTTAGTGATGCACAAAGTATCGTAGATGTGTGACACTAATGGAAAAAGTGTCGTAAAAAAATACATCACATTAATTGTAATGTTGTAAGCTAGTGTCGCAAATTATAATGCGTCATTTCAGCAAATGGTGTATAGTGTGACGCAAACTAACATACGTCACTGCGACTAATGTCACATAATATGTCATGGATTTTATATGACTATTAATTTAATGATGCACGAAGTGTCGTATATGTTGCGACACATATGAAAAAAAGTGTCTTAAAAATGCTACACGATCTTTTGCTACACAATCTAAAGTGACGCAGAAAATGTCGCAAGTTAGCTTTTGCGACATTAAAATAAACGTTAGCGACACATTTTTCATGTCGTAAAAAGTCAACTTTCTTGTAGTGAATACCCCAAAATCGTGTTACCTCTCTTGACTCAAGTAGACCTGTTATGAAATTCATCACTACGCGTTCCCATTTTATGCTCGGAATTTCTATGATCGAATCTCCCATGGATCGTTGATGTAAAGCTTTCACATGTTAGTATGTTAAGCATCTCTCAACGTATGAAGTTAATCTCTTTCATGTCATCTCGTTGTTCGATAATATGTCGCAACACAATTAAATATACGCAAGTGCACGTAGTCAACAAGTAATACACGGAAATATTCCGAGATCGAATCCATAGGGATCGCACTTTTTAAATCACGCCGACAATCAATTTTTGTTTAAGAGAACAACACAAGGGAAATTAAACAGGAAGTAACAATTCAATAAAAACAGACGGAAACCAAAACTATGAGAATGTTACTACGAAGCGAGGTGAAATTTCGCATGAAATGATAAAATAATCATAATAAGAGAGATAGACTTGACCTCTCGATTCCACCCATGCTCTGTATTAAATATGCTACAACTTTATCATTGCCTCATTACCATGACATGAACTTCTCCGATTCTTAGTATTTTTTCAAATCAAGATTATATTCTATAAGTCATTCGATATATTCCTATACCAAACAATTTTAGAATATCTTTACTAATCCATTCATTTATGTCACACAAGGTAAACACATATTCCTATGCTATTCACACATAATATTTAAATCATGTTCTTGCGGCCACTCTTGTTTTCCACTCTATAAGAACTTCTCAGAAATTATGAGCTAAAATCCCACCCATGATGATCAATCACAAGCAAGATGAATAATCTCCAAGAGAACAATAGCAATTTAACAAGATAAGCGTAGAAATGAGCTCGTCACACGAGCATGGGTTTCATCAAAAGATCATGTCCTACAAATTTAGCTCATAGCGAGCTGTTCAACAATATCCAGATAAACGAATGCCATAACAAGTTAAAAGAATTCGAGAAAAGAAAGTAAAACTCGTCGCCGAAATCACGTGCTCCTTCTTAGATCGTCGCCTCTTCCGGTGGCTTCCTCTCTAAGTTGTCGCTCTTCTGATTCCTCCTCCTTCTTATGATTGTGATCTTTCCCAGAATGATTCTAATTTTTTTTTTTTCTGTTGTCTGTCCACCTTTTAATAACCAACTCTGGCTCTTTTGTGGATGCAGGGCAGTGCACAAGCTAGCCCTTCAACCTCTGATTTTTCAGTCCTTTTCTGATGGCTCTGACGGATAACAACTCGCTGTCCCTTTTATCTGCCGTGGCCAGATACCACGTGGTCGTGGTCCTGCAGATCTCCTCGGTCTTGACCAAACCTTTCATACTGCGTCGTTGATCGTCCATCAAGATGAGCACTTCTCCGTTTACGACGACTTCACCCAGATTTTGACTTTGGTTGCAAGCTCGACTTAATTCATGAGCTCGGCTTGATCCACGAACTCACCCTTGTCCGCTCTCTCTCTTCCTGAGTCCGGTTTCGCCACGAGCTCGACTTTGATTACGAGCTCGTCGCCTGAGCTCGGCTTTGATTACGAGCTCGTCGGTCTTGAGCTCGACTCGCTTATGAGCTCGTCATTCTTAAGCTCTGGCCGCTTGAGAGCTCCTCATTCTTGAGCTCGGCCTGCGGCGAGCTTAAGTGTGTCGATTCTCTTACGAGCTCGGCTCAAGACTCGCCCAAAGATCCCGGCCACTTTTCCTTCGAGCTTTGACTTGTCTTCGAGTTCGACCTTGCTCCCATTACTCCGGCCTTGTTCGCTCTATCCTTCCTCGTATTTCAAGCCGTCAAGCTCGCCACGAGTTCGGCCTTGTTTGCTGCTCGACCGGAGCTCGGCTTTGACTCACGGACTTCAAAGATCGTCTTCACCGCCGCTCTTCCCGCTACATGCCATAGATTGATTAAATAGAGCTTAAAAAGAACATAAAACCCTTAAAACACCCAACTCAACCCTACACGCACACACGAAAACACAACGTAAACACGAAACAACACAAACACACGAATGTAACACACAATACTCAAGGTTATTATCATCAAAGTGTTACATAATAACTCTTTTACAAGAGTTATCACACCCCAAACTTAGCTCATTACTGCGTCCTCGAGTGATGCTCGCCTTAACACACAAAAGCACACACACAAAACACGCGTTTATGTTCATAATGCTTCACGACAATTGAGATGATGGCCTAATCAACTAAGGATGTTGCTTTCAGTCAAAATTTTCAAAGAAGATAAATCATTCAGTCCTTCTCATTGCAAGTCTAGTTAATCACCTCATATTGCAAGAATGTTGCGCTACATATATCAACAGGTATATAACACATTAGCAACTACATGAATCTTCCCATAACTTAGTTCTCCTTAATATGACCATATTTTGATTATCAAGTGCACAAATGTCTCCACAAATTCAGCTCGTCACCCCTCTCCACTAACATGAGTGTCATCAATATCGATCAGAGGGTCTTTAAAAGCTTATAATGTTGGGCTTAAGTGAAGGTAGGATTGTTTGGGATAATGTAGCTCAAAACACCCGGCACCTTTACTCATTCTTTGTTTCAAACTTGCTTTATAAATATCTTTCCTCTTTGCTATGAGACCTTTTTCTTCATTGTTTCCTCTCCTTTTTCATATACAGCAGGTTCAAAATTTATTCCCCTTTCTTTCTTTTTTTTTTTTTTTTTTTTTAGCGTAGCCCATAATTAACCCATATTTTTGCAACAACTTCACCTTTAACTCCAGAGGTTACTTTACCTCGCCACCCCCAAACCTAGAATACAACATTGTCCCCAATGTTGGAATTTATAACAAAACTGGGGGATGGAACACTGATATTTCAATGCGGAGATAAAGCATGGCCAACGGTTATGGATAAGAGAAAGGTTGAGTTACAAGTGAACATGCCCAAGGTGAAGGGTAAGAAGAGATAAAATTATAAACTGGGGTATAAAGGAGATTATTTAGCGGCCGCACAAAAAGAAAAGTCGTAAGCTCAAAAGGGACCCTAAGGAAATTAAGATATCGGGTAGGCTTAGAAAGGCACAATCGATCCAAAATGGCCTACGCCCTATCCATATTAAAACACTCAAGTATATTGTCTCAAGGGAATTCCCAACCAAAAATGAGAGATGAGCACTCATACAAAATGTAAGCCAATTAAGGTTTACCAATTCAATGGTCAATCCCTATAGAGACTAATATGCTAACACCCTAAATATTAGAGACGTCCCCAAAACAAAAGGGTCAATTCGAGCACCTGCAATGAGAAGGACCAACGACTATAACAAAAGATACTAGCATCATAAAGCCATCCATTGCCAATCGGCATCATCATCATCGATCATTGAAAACAAAATGACATGCCCTATACAAACAAAACCGAACATGAAAAGAACCACACAAACAAACCGACAAAAGCTATAAGAAGGAACAACCAACAATGCACGGACATACACACAACAACAAAGCACCAACAAAGGATTGAGTTAGAGAACGCCTGGCCTACACTTGGGAGATCCCGAAAGAGTAGGAGAAGCATGGGTAGATAGGGCGGTAGCAGTGTAAACAGCTGGTTTTAGGAGACACCACCCTCGGCCTCGGTCGAGGTGCCCACTCGGCAGATGGGGCAAATGGTGCCGGCCTCGGTTGGGCGGCATGGTCGATCTGGCTTAGTGAGTCGACTTGGGCCAAGATTCTTGCAACCGAGCTCGGTTCGCCTCGCCTTTCTCCTTCTCACTTCTAGAGGCGTAATCAAATCCGAAGGTAAAGCGAGCCTGGAATACGGTGTGGGAATTCGGGGAAGGTGGCATGTTTACCGTAGATAATGATTCGAGACTATCCTCCAATACACGACCCGTTTACGGCAATAATACGATAATGCTTAAGAGCGTCTTCTAGCCAGCAGATCGAAGCATGAGGGCTTTGACCAAAGCGAGGCACTTCGCATGTCTAGATCGATGGGCTCTGGATGAGGTCGCATTGAGAGGATGGACCAGCACGGCGCGTGCAAAGATGGGTCTTCACCGAACCATGACGATGAGTCAAAGTCTTTATATCAATAAAGTTTTCTCCACGGCGATCTTCGTCATCTCCAAAAGGCACCGCCTCAGACTGTACAATCGAGTAATCAAAGGGAAAGAACAAATAGCCTTTCTTCCTTTTACGACACTCATCCACCTCGCGCCAAATTTGGGCGCCCACATTGACTTTCCTTCCGGTGAATACACGGGCGGCAGAAGATCCGCCTCCGGGATAAAGTGGTGTCGTGGGTGGTGGGCGGATACGACTCTTAATGAAATGAAGCGAACATGGGCCTCCAATCTTAATGATGCGGCCTTTATTGAGCGACACCTGCGTGGAAAAAGCCCACTCCGCACCTCGACGACGATCAATCTTAGCGCTCTTCTAAATCTTCAACCGAAGGGCCTCTTCATGGCGGAGAAAACATCATCCACCTCATTCTCCAATTTATAAAATCATTAATGGTTTCGGAGAGAAAACCACTAACACCCCTCACCACACCGATAGACCCTCCTTATTAGGCGTAGGCGTGATGTTCAGTAAATTCTTTGACTAGCGGCGTAATGGGTGGGAGGAATTGCGCAAAAGAGGCCCAACCATTTAGGGATATCGGCTCCACCACGAACACCGGAGTCTCTTTCGATTACGAAAACCCTTCTCCATCCATAATTGCCTTGGTTTCGAATGCATCGAAATCTCTCGAACCCACCATGAGCTCGGAATTTTGGAATGGCGTCGATTGAACGTCTAGCCTTTGTTGACGAGGGTTTGTCCACCCTCGCCCTTTTTACTTGAATAGCCTCCTATCGTCCTCAATAACTTAGCCTTACCCTTATCGCCTCGACTAGTTTTCCTCTTAGATGAAGAATGCTCAACAACCCATGGGAAACCGTTGAAGCTTAGGTGACAACTCGGCGTCAATATGATGAGGGCATGTCGTTATTGCTAGGAATAGAACAATAGTACCACCTGCCTACGACCACCATCGAATCTTCTCATGATAATTAAATTTGTAGGAGGAGGAAAATGAAGGAGACAATTAAATTTCAGAACCAAAATAAAATTTTGAGAGAATCGCAGCGGACGTGGGAAGTGAGAGAAAAATCGCAGAGAAAATGAGAGAAATGGGAGAAATGGTGATTGTGGGTGGGAAAGAAAAGGGCATGGTCTTTAAACAAAAGTCAACCCAATTTTTCCGTTCTTTTCCCGAGATAGTTGATATTTCACTTTTCTCCATTTTCTCGCAATTCCAATCTTGGAACAAAACTAGCATAATGCTCGAATTTTGCCCGAGGATACGCATGTACCACGCCGCAATCCAAAATTCCACATCATTTTCACATAAACCCCTCCTCATTCATAACATCATTAAGGTAATTTATTATCAACACCAAAAATAACGAGACAAACGAGAATAAAACAAATATTTACAAATAGAACAATAGAGGCCGCCGGTAGCGACGCCATGGCAACCCATGATACCACCGGTCGACGTCCTTGAGAGATGTTGAGGTCTTCTCACGAATGACCTCGCCACCATAGTAGTGCTTGACACGCAGCGACCATTAACCATGAATTCACGGCTGGCGTCCCCTTATAATGTGATAGCACCACGAGGCCACCAAGAATGGTGAAAGTACTTGACCATCGTGATTTCAGGTTGCTGAGGAATAACCTTACGCGAGTTGAAGCAGGTAACACGCTTGACCGGCAGAACTCACGGCGCAAGATGTTGTTATCATGCCATCTCTTGATTTTTTCTTTACTAATTTCGCATTCTCTGTAGCAAACCATCGAATTCATCCATTTCACTTAGTTGCAGCAACGAGCCTCCAGGCGCTATGCTCAAAATTCAGTTTCTTTATCGCTCAATAGGCTCGATGCTCAAGTTCCAAGAGGGAGATGATAAGCTTTGCCATAGACCAACCGATAAGGTGACATCCCTAAAAGGTGTTTTGAAAGTCTGTACAGACCCACCCGCATCATCAAGCGTATGGACCAATCCTTTCGACTAGGTTCACCTACCTTCTCCGATATACCTTTTATTTCTCTATTGGAGAGTTTCTTGCAGCCATTCGTTTGAGGATGATATGCGTAGCGATCTTGTGGCGAACGTTATACTTGGCTAGACAACACTCACCCTTGTTGATGAAATGAGTTCCTTCGTCACTAATGATCGTCGCGAGGCCCGAACTGTAAATATGTTCTTTGCAAGAACTTAATTATAACTTTTGCATCGTTAGTCGAGCTTGCACGGCCTCCACCCATTTAGATCGTATCTAACCGCCACCTTTGATGTGAGTGCCGAATGAGAGAAAAGGACCCATAAATCGAGGCCCCAAACATCAAAGAGCTCAATTTCTAAGATAAAGTTCTTGGCATCATTCGAACAGACATATTTCCAACTCTTTGACATCGATCACATTTTCACAAATGCATGAGCATCTTTAAATAAGACGCCAAAATAACGCTTGATTGAGTACCTTAGCCCTGTTCTTTGTCCGGAAAAGTGACCACCATATGGGTGGCATGACAGTCCTTCTAGAATTGATTCCATTTCTCATGCGGAACGAAGCCTCATCAACACAAGTAGGCGGTCTTATATAAGAATGGTTCATCCCAAAGTAATGGTTGACCTCGAAAAATCTTTTCCTAACGTATGGTGTATGATCAGTGAGAGGAACACTCCTTGACCAAAAGTTGAAAAATCGATACCGAGATGGCTACGGTGGTGCATGCTCATCAATTGTTCATCGCAAATGCAGTCCCGAATTTGGACATGAGTACCCTACCGCTAATCTTGTGGATGTGGATACAGTGATTCAGGCCGGCCGTCTTCCTATATCTAATCTCCAAATCAAATTCTTGCAAAGCAGATCCATCGAATTACGTGGCTGGCATCTTCTTGGCGAGAGACACGATGGCCGCGTGATGCATGTACAATCACCATTTCGAACCTACGAGGTAGGCTCTAAACTTTTCACATGCGAATACCCGCGCTAGTAGCTCGTACCGTAGTGTGTAATTGATTTGAGCTTCACCAGCTTTTGCTAGCATAATAGATGAGTGGAATATCTTCTCCTGCGTTGACCTAGCACGGCCCCCACGGCAAAATCACTTGCGTCGGCATTATACCGAAAGGTATGAGCCGCGTGACCAATGATCACCGGGTGTCACTAGAGCTCATTTCAAAATGTCAAACGCTTTAATAATCCTGAGTAAACTGCTGGCTATTTTTCTCCAAAGAAGGCACACAAGGGCTTAGAAATTTTTAAAAACTTTATAAACCTTTCCAGAAAACTGATGCCCAAGAAACTACGCACACCCTTAATAGTAGTGGGGGTGGGAAGTTTATCTATCACTTCGATCTGCCTGCTCACTTCGATCCCTTCATGGATATGTGATTGCCTAGCACGATGCCCCTCGCACCATGAAGTGGCATTTTCCCTATTTAAGACCAAGTGTGTCACGCCTCAACGCCCAGACCTTCCCTCAGTTATTTAGGCATACTCCAAAAGTATCCCAAATTGAGAAGTCATCCATGAAGATTTCAACCGACTTCTCCACCATATCCGAAAATATGGCCATCATGCAACGCTGAACACGCAGGGGCATTACAGAGTCTAAAAGCATCATTCTAAAAGCAAAAGTGCCATAGGGACAGGTGAAGGTGGTTTTGTGTTGATCATCGGGTGCAATGGCAATCGATGATAACGTAATACCCATCTAGAATGTAAGAACTCCTTCAATGTAGTTTGTCAACATTTGATCCATGAATGGCGGAGAAAATGGTCTTTCCTAGTAGCCGTGTTCAATTTCCTCGTAATCCACACAAACACGCCATCCCGTTATCACCCGAGTTGGAATCACCTCGCCGATCATTAGAAATCACCGAACCCTCCTTTGAACGCATCGCACCGGCTCACTCCAAGAACTATCCGAGATCGGATAAATGATTCCAAAGATCCACCATTTAATAACTTCCTTCTTTAACACCTCTTTCATTGTCGGGTTAAGACGGCGCTGGTGCTCTATGGAAGTGCTCGGGCAATCTTCCAACAATATCTTGTGCATACACAGAAGGATCGATCCTTTGATATCGGCAATTGACCAACCAATATCTCAGATTTGCGCAGACCGTAATGTGGATTCTTCCTTGTCGTGCTCGAGAGCAAATGAAATGATTATCGGAAGAGTTTTTCCTCGCCCGGATAAGCATATTTCGGGTTGGGCAATGTTTTCGAATAAGCACTGGAGGTTCGTCTATTGAAAGTTGGATACTGACGGACCGATCTGGTCCCAAATGACTCGGAGCTCGACCGATATGAGGTGGCACTTTGGCGATCTCTCGTTAGAGGGATACCGAGGAGCCCCTTTCGCTTCTAACCCATGAGCTCGGCATATTCATTATCACCGTCTTCGAACCGAGATTTAGTGTTCCAACATTTTATCCGCGACGATCACTAATACTTGAATTACCGAGCATTCCTCCACTTGTCCGTGGTACTTCATAGCATTGAATACATTAAAAGTAACCTCTCGATCATTTACCCTCATTGTGAGTTCGCTTTTGGACATCAATCAAAGTCCTTCTAGTTGCGGAAAGGCGTCCCAAGATAATAAGCACGTGATCCGCTTCATAATCCGTAATGATGAAATCAGGAAAGATTTAATATCCACCTTTACTACATCTTCAATTTTTCCTTCAGATGAGCCATCGATCTATCTACCAACTACAAGATCACCGCCGTAGGTCTAGCTTCTCCCATCCCTAGCTTCCGAATATCGGAGCGACATTAAATTTATACTTGCTCCCAAATCACATAGAGCACCGACCACGCCACGCCCTCCAATGGAGCATGGAATTGTAAAGCTCCTCGGATCTTTCAATTTGGGTGGAATTTTGCTCTTTAACATGGTACTATCGCCTCGGTCGCCACTGCTTCGAACCGCACGTCTCTTCTTTGTCGTGATGTCTTTAAGAACTTCACGTAGTTCGCATCCTGCTCCAAAGCTTCCACCAATGGGATATTAATGTGCGCTGCTTTAAGACATCTAGAAATCTCCCAAACCGAGTATCTTGTTGTGTCTTTTCAACCTTCGGGAAAGGTGGTGGTGGACGATAAACCACCCGTCCAATTGTTTCGGCAAGGATTCACTTCGCGTGCTTCTCAAGATTACGGGTTTGCTTCTTGCCCAATTTGCTTTTTGTGTTTGAGGACTCCGCCTTCTTTCTTGGTTTGGCAACTCGCTTCTTGCATCCGCTTCCCACTTCGAGTGATAGCCTCGATATGTTCTTTATCTTTCCGAGGATTTTCGTGTCACTGGCAGATTACCAAGTGGTCGATTCCTCATCTCGTTAGCTAGTTGTCCATCTGACCTCCAAATTCCTTAGCGAAGTGGATTGCCCTTGTATTATCGCATCGGTCTAGCCATATACTCTTCATCAAAGTTTCAATAGATTTGGGTCGCTATGCCTGTTGTCGCTCGGGTTGGAAATTTTGCCGATAATGTATTTTTCTCAAAATTTCCACCACCACTTGTTCCCGATCCTTGGCCTCCCACGAGAAATTAGGATGTTGTCTCCACCCCGGATTGTATGTTTGTGAGTAAGGATTATTCCTCCGCCATTCCCGATTTCCCATGTAAGCACACCGAGGCCGGGTTTGATGGGCACTATCAAAATATGCCCTTCTCCACAATAACGCATGACACCTCGCTCACTTGCATTGTGGGTGCAACCATCGGAACACTTGTTGGTTGAACAACCTGATTGGCTACTTGCAAGCCTTTTAACATATTGCTCATGGATGCCACTTGAGAAGCATGCCGTCATGCATCGACCTCCAACACACCGGCAATGATTTCTTCCCCATGGAGCATGAGAATTGGACCATTGGCGGTTATTCGCAATCCTTTCCAAGATCTCATACGCCTCATTGTAGGATTTAGAGAATAGCTCCATTTATGAGCAGACGTGAGCACCAAGCATGTGGACGCTTAACCCATTAGAAGGTCTCAAGTGAATGCGCGCGTAATGCCGGGTGAGGACATTTCGTAGCATTTCCTTATAACGCTCCCATGCCTCGCATTAATCGACTCATCATCATTCTCGCCTGAACGACATGATGTCGCTTCAAATCTTGCATTCTTTGTGGTGAAGTATTTCATTAAAAAATTTCTCCCCTCGCTCCACGGCGAGAATCTGATGGAAGACCATTCACCATGCTTTTGCACGATCTCGTAGTGAAAAGGAAATAACCGAAGTCTCAACGCTCGCCGAGACACTGTAACTCAACGAGTCACCGACCTCCAAGAGACCAAGATGGATGTATCCTCGCGTTTGCCGCTTCCACCGAATCGCCTCTAATCGCTTGGAGCATTTGAACATGATCGCTTCTGGGCTCGAATCGGTTTGCTTGCACTCGGTCGGGTAATTTGATTTAACTCCATTAACCGGGGTTAGCGTAGTCAACGATACCCTTTCCTGGCCATCGCTACCCATCATGGCATTTCCTCCGTTACCTCCCTCGGTGTGGCCATTCTCGCTTGTGCTCATGGACGCTTTTGACGTCGCATTCCTCTTCGAAAAGTACGCTCAATCTCGGATCTAACGGTATAATACTCGGCTGGGCTTTGCGATATACCACAATCCAGAGCCCCGTTTACCAAACGAAAACAATCGAGAGCTAACCACTAATATTAAATAAACATAAATTGCAATATCAACGTAATTTATAATTGGCGATCCACTTAACGGCGCCAAAACTTGTTGTTCGATAATATGTCGCAACACACATTAAATATCCAAGCGCACGATCAACAAGTAATACACGGAAATATTCGAGATCGAATCCATAGTGGATCGGACTTTTAAATCACGGCCCGACAATCGATTTTTGTTTAAGAGAACAACACGGGAAAGTTAAGCGAGAGTAACAATTCATAAAAGCAGACGGAAACAAAACTATGAGAATGTTACTACTAGGAGGTGAAATTTCGTAATGATGATAAAATAACCGATAATAATAAGAGATAGACTTGACCTCTCGATTCCACCCAGTGCTCTGATTAAATATGCTAATATCATTTGCCTCATTACCATGCATGAACTTCTCGAGGTTCTTAGTGTTTTTCAAATCTAAGATATTCTATAAGTCAGTTCGATATATCCTATAGCAAAACAGCTTAGAATATCTTTACTAATCGTTTATTTATGTCACCAAGGTAAACACATATTCTATCTATTCACACATAATATTTAAATCATGTTCTTAGGCCCTCTTTGTTTTCCACTCTATAAGAACTTCTAAATTATGAGCTAAAATCCCACCATGGTGATCAATCCAAGCAAGATGAATAACTCCAAGAGAACAATAGCAATTTAACAAGATAAGCGTAGAAATGAGCTCGTCACACGAGCATGGGTTTCGTCAAGATCAATGTCCTACAAATTTAGCTCATAGCGGTGTTCAACAATATCGATAAACGAATATAACAAGTTAAAAAATTCAGAAAAGTAAACACGCCGCCGAAATCACCGTGTCCTTCTGATCGCGCCTCTTTGGCTTCCCAAGTTTCGCTCTTGATTCTCCTCGCTCATAATGATTGTGATCTTCCCAAGATTCTAATTTTTTTTTCTTCAGCACCCCTTTTGTAACCAACTCGGCTCTTTTGTGGGTAGCAGGCGGCATGCTAGCATTCCTTCAACCTGACGATTTTTCTTTTCTCATGGCTCGACGGATAACAACCCGGCGCACTTTATGCTTTGCCGCTGGCGGATGACCCCGTGGTGGTCCGCATCTCCCGGCACAAACCTTTCATACTTCGTCGTTGATCGTCCATCGACCTGTGCTACTTTCTCCGCTTACGACTGACTTGCTCCAGGATTCTTGACTTTTGTTGCTAAGCTCGACTTAATTCACTGAGCTCGGCTTCACCACGAACTCACCTTTGCTCGCTCTCTCTCTTCCTCAGGTGCGAGTTCACGAGGCTCGACTTGATTACGAGGTCAGCCTGAGCTCGCTTTGATTACGAGCTCGTCGGTCTTGAGCTCGGACTTCGCTATGAGCTCATCATCTCTTGAGCTCCGGACACTTGTAGGCTTGCTCTTCTCGGCTCGCCTCAGTGAGCTTAAGTGTTCGGTCTCTTCACGAGCTCGGCTTCAAGACTTACTCCGCCAGCATCCTGCTTTCACTTTCCTTTCGAGCCTGACTTCGTCTTGAGTTCGACGTCTCCCGCATTACTCGGCTTGTTCGTCTCTATCCTGATATATTGATCAGAGCTTCCACTGATGATTCGGCCTTGTTTGCTGCGTACGCCGGAGCTTGGCTTTGACTCACGGACTTCTAAGATCGCCGCTTCAGCCCGTGTCTTCAACTACATGCCATAGATTGATTAAATAGAGCTTAAAGAACAAACCCTCTAAAAGACCACTAACCTTAATCACGCTCGACCTATACAACGGCATAAACCACGAAACCAAACACACAATGAACAGCGACAATACTCGTTATTATCATCAAAAGGTTACATAATAACTCTTTTACAAGAGTTATCATCATCCCACCAAAATTTTCTATTCAGATCCTAATACATCCTTTGTGCTTCGAGTGGATGGTGTAAGGTGTTTCATGATTCTGCTCATGATCTCTTTCTCGAGTTCTTCATTGATGGAATGCATAGTTATATTCAAACATGACGGCATTTCTTAAGCCTCATGGTAACTTCTGGTTTATATGTTCTTATCTTCAAAGCCAATCTTCTCTAAGATTTCATTTTGTCTCTACGCGTTATGATTCGCTCCTTAAGTTAGTTTTTGTTACCATCGTGGCAACAATTCCTTGGTGACCTTGGTGGTTGTCGACTTCAATTCATCCTTTGAAATTCCTTTATCAGTTGCTCTTATTGAATAAGAAGAAATTCCAATTTGGAATTAGTTTCTACGACAAAGCATCGACCATTACGTTAGCTTTTTCGGTGTTAGTTATATCTGATCATAATCCTTTACCGACTCGAGCGTCTCTTACGCCTCATATTGAGATCCTTCTTATTCTTGTCGACCATCATCCGATTGGTGAGCGTATGTCTACTTAGATAATCGATCTCTTTCGAGACCATGGTGGTGTTTCCAGCGTCATCTTTGGTAGACTCTGTATGTCTACTGGATCTGGCGCCTATCATGGAACATCTGTGGGTACATCTTTATGGGCGTCCTTAATAAAGCGACCTTAAATAGTTACTAAGTAAAACATATTCCCGTATGGTGCTGCCTCGTTCCGGATGTGGTATTAATACTATCAAATCTTAACTTTGGGGATGTCTCTGCTATTCTTAATGTCACTTGTCATACTGGAATGAGAGGTATAATCTATAAATACTAAACCACGATTGTCTTTATATGGGTGAACACTCGATCTACCCATTTATAAAACATTAGACTCTTACGTAAGCTCCATCGGCTTAGTGTTATTTTAGTGTGTTAAAAGCGATACGGTGTATCGTATTTTATGCGGTTGATGGTACCACTATTTGAGATCGTTCTCAAAGAGCACACCACTTCTTATCATTTGAACTTCTTAAAGTTTATCCTTAGCTAAGGATACATGTCCTATAATCTTCTCGCATAATTCTGTGTACATCTCCGACATCATACCTTGAGTAAAGCAGTGCCTTGGTTGGAGTTGCTTTGGATTCTAGGTCTCTAGTAATTCTACTAAATCGTTTGGTGGTAAGTCTCAAACTACAGCATGATAAGTGAAATTTTATCGATACATTACATTTCCTTATCTTCCGGTAACTTTTTTACATCTCATAATGGACTCTTGTTTTGTTCCTTCTAAGGTTGGAAAGAAATATTTCATTGACGGATTATCACATAAATGGATATCAATTAATCCGTCCTTAAGAAAATATTTAGAACTTTTCATGGGCTATGTATTAACTTCTGTCTCTGGTTTAATTCTAATCTATCATCCAAAACATAGAAATATGTGAAGCTCTTAAATATATCTAAATTTTAAGGAACCACTTGTTTCTATAGGGGATTGCTCATCATCATGATATACTCTTCTTTATGTTCGGAGTAAAGGTTCCTCTAAGTTGAGAAAGAACTCTTTGAACATCTTTTTTCATCTGTTGGGTCCTCAATACTTGTGTAACGTCTGATGTTGATTGGATTTCCTCTAAGGATATCCTTAATTGATATATCGCATACTCTTTTATTTCCTCGATATTTTTACGTGAGATGACTCACTCTAGTCGTTCGCATAATCAAGCGGTGTCTGTTGAAAAATGTTATAATACTTACTATAGTACATTTGGTTATTCCACTTACGTTAAGATTGAATGAATATAGACCTTCTTTCGCCTTGGGTTGTTATTACCATAGCGTTGACTCGAGCGTTTCGGCATAAGTGCGAAGTCGAAAAGACTTTCTTAGGGTTATGTCGATCTATAACCTTAGTCTTGATGGTCGTCGTTATCGAATATCTATTTGCATCCTTGTAGAGCGTACATGCATAACGGTGACTAATTAACATGTTATGTCGAGATGATAACCCGATTCTTTCTCAATTTTAAGTCTAGGTAGCACAATCTTTTGTGAATTTACCTTCAAATTCTTTTGGGAAGAACTTCTAGTATTGCTCATCACAGGCTCATTATCAATCGACTTATACGAAAGTCGACTTGGGTGCTCGTAGATTAACAGACATGCTCTCAATGTGTGTGCAACCCGTAAAACCAAGATTTATTGAGCAGATGATTTGTTTTATACTCTATGAATCACTCAACCTTATCGAATGAACAATTGTTGCTCACAGGAATTCTCTTATCTTGGTAGTGCTTCTGATTGGGCGACTCTAAATAACGTCTTGAAGCCAACTTTTGTATTTATTCCTCTAAACTAGGTTTGTGTCGATACATTCTTCTCCAGTCACCGAGAGTCAATTATCATTGTCCTTTATATGACCAGGTTAGTCTTTAGAAAGGTATTAGCTTCTGGAATAGTGTCTTGTATATTCTCGTTTATGTAATAGGCGCGATGCCTTGACATTTTCTCGACTTTGGAAATACCTACTTCATTATCTTCAATTCTAATGCTACTAAGATATTACGTATCTTGAGCATCTATGATTTATTAATATTGCTTTCGCTTGAAGGTCAGGTTTGAAATAGTTTTTAGCTGGGATACATTAAAATTAGGTCTTTGAAAGTGAGAAGTTTATTAGCTGGGTTTCACGGTCCCTTCCGTATTGTGAAATGAGCATCATGCTCATATACTACTGTACGTCATAATTCTTTTAAGATTTTAAGGATGATTCGACCTTCGAAGATAGTTCACTAGGAATCTCAACCTCGATAGAATAATAAACTCCGTTACTCTGATGTATCGAACAATGGAGTTGTTCTAATAACAATTTAGTTCTTTCATTTCTTGTTATAAATAGCACATTTCTAACGATTATATCTCTTTTTCAGCTTTATTGGTTTAACTGCATACAAAACTTGCCTCATTAGGACTGTTATGTCTTGCCAGTCATCTCTAATTGTAGGTGCTTATCAAATCATGAGCTGAAACTTGGGCAACTATTTAAGTAGACCCGATAAAATTTTCTATTTTAAGTCGATAGAAAACTACTATGATAACATGGGTCAGCGAGGTTCGAATCCAAATGACTTACTAAATAAGGTTGCGATAGACCGACCGTAAGGTCGAGATGATTTGACCCGAGTAAAATAAAGCGACCAAAGAGTGAAACAATTATCGATGTCAAAACTCAGTGGCCTTTAAACAAAAGCGGATACATGGGGTATGAAAATCGAGAGCGACTCGAGATCTTGTTGATCATACGGGGTGATCAGGCCCATCACAATCACATCTAGGTCACATGGATAAACACTTGTTGATATAAAACTTCTTGGTCCTTGTGGGATATAAGTAAAATTTACTAAACCTAAGGCCTACTCTCCCGCACTATACATTTGGCTCTGTTCATCGTTACAGTCTGGGAGGTACTAGATAACAGCCGATTAATTTTATAGCATCAATAATGCATTGTAACCATAGGTGTGAGGAACTACTAATTTGCCTCAATTTGCCGTGTGATAAAGTATAACCTTCAGAACTACTTAATAATTTTTCGACTATATCAGCTTAACTATAGAGTTAAAACTCAATGGTATCTCAGCTGAAGGGTGTGGGGTTGATAACTCGAATACATTGTTGGTGTAAGTATAGCAGTTCCTTAACATAGTTAAAGTTCTCAAGCTATAAGAGTTATTGTTGTTTGTCTTCATGTCTCATTAGACATAATCTTGATAAATTCTTATTTACCATCTCAAATTGTTTTTTACACCACCCTCACATAGTGATAAGTGAAGGTTGAAAAGAGCTTAGCTCGATATCTGACTAAGTTAATCTTTTGAACTATCATCGTCCATGCGAACCATGGCCTTGTAGTAGGTTGTTATCAAATGTATGATAATCGAATCGATGTTAACGATGTGAACAAGTCGAGCGAAGGACTATGCCATATCCTTTGCTTATGAGTGACACTCGTCTTTAGGCTGCATTGCATTTTGTTCTGTTCTTTCTTGCTCTTTGGGGACTTCTTGATCCCTTTTCCTCGTCGACTACGGTGAAATGGTCTTCATTCTCAACTTTTGGTAGGGATAATTAAGATTCTTCACTCTTCACTTTAAACTATAGTGAAGAGGATCGAAACTTCTGTCTATGTCCACTTCTAAGTTAGTGCTGTTGAAAGGGACATCTGCTTGCATTATATGTTCTTTGGGAAATTTAACTCGTTCGAGACATCAAGCATCATAACTTAGTAAAATTTCTCGTAAATTTGAAATTTAAAACTACGTATACTCGAAAAGTTCTCTTTCGACTCTTGAAATGAACTAAACTACTAAAATAAAATTTTAGCATAATACTTGAAGAATTATGCGCTTGCATAACCTTACAAATTCTTTGGCATGTTCAAAACTTGACTTTTATTCTTGTGAAACTTATCATGCATAACTCTTCAAAAACTTTCAGAAGATGTTTGTGAAATCTTACAGTTTTGAAATGGATTACCTTTCTATCTCGTTGGTGATGAATGGAGTGTTGAGCACTAACTATTAAAGAGTCCGGTGACTCTAGTATATAACGAAAGAACTTTAGGCTCGAGCAAGCGAACTGCTACGTACCATTACATCGCAATAGGACTTTACTAAGGATAGCTATCTTGGGAAATCATGACCAAGGATGGAGAATCGGAAGAGGGATAGAAAATTCGGTGCTTCAAAAGGCCCGATAGCGTAATTAAAATATAATCAAGTATTTTGCGCGAAAAAGCATTCTTTGAGATACGTGTGAAGACATGTATCTGGGGCATTCTTAGCTAAACTAGACAAAGCTTCATTCTGCCGCCCATTCACATCACGACTCAACTGCGTTTAGAAATATGCGGTGGTACAAAAAGCACTCGATGGTCACGTCTGAAGATACATACGTACATGTTGTAAATTTTCATGCCATCACAATAGTAGCATGGGGGTTTATCTTAAAGACGAGCTTACTAAATTCTTTTATGAAGCTAAAGTTCGATACGTCGGACTAAGTTCTCTTCAAATCACCATATCGTAACTATTGTTGTGTCACGGAAGGCCTCGCTTCCACGGTCCAGGACCGATCGCCCCTTTAGGATGACTCGGGACACAAATCCTGCTAGGGTCCTGCAGGATTTGTCGATTCTCGGTTTTTGGCATAGCGAAGCAGATAGATATCATACTCTGATCTCAAAACATTTATGGCGGACAATACTTGAAAGATTTTCGGTTGAAGATTTTGAAAAGAAAAATAACTACTTGAATGAATCATTTGACTTTATTTATATATGAAAGACCACTGATTGCAAAGCTTACTCGTGATTCCACAGACTTTATCGCGTTATTCTATCCTGGCTCCTAGCTTGACCTTTATCGTAGAATTAATAAATAAGACATTTAGAACAAATGACAATTCTTCTGAAAGATTCGTGATCTCGTTCTATTAAGATTTTATTGAATTTTTGTATTCTTTGTTTAGACTAGATTCGATTACTAATTCATCGCTAGAAACTCAGCTCGTTTCTAACACCTAAAAATAAGAGCTTCTATTGAATGATCGATTAAGATTTATTCGATCGTTGATTATATTTGAAAATGAGATGAATCTTAAATTAATCCATAATTATCAATTAAGTTATTGAATCGATTAAGATGTCTAAAACAACTACGTCTTAAAGGTTTAATTTATTAGGAATTGGGTTCAAAATTAATTAAATTAGAACTTCAAATTAATCCAATTATTCATCTAATTAGAGGTCGGCTTCGATTTTAGTTATAGCACAAAAGCCCGATTGTGTTTATTGAGGCAAGCCCGACAAATTTAATTAGTCCGACCCATTATCATATTAATTAAATTTTAAAATTTGAACAAATCGAAATTATACCCAGCTTGAATTAGAATTAAGTGATTTAAATTATTTAAAACTTCGACCCATAATAAGGTTTTGGTCATTGTTTTGTCAAATTTCGGTCCATAATGGCCCAACCACAATTTACTTTGGAACCTATCATAAATCCTTTTCGTTTCTCTACTGCCTCTCCTAGCCTCTCACGGTAGTCTCTCTAAAGCTACCGTACGTCTCGGGCCGGAGTCCTGCGACCCATACCGTCTTGCCTCGCTCTATATCTCTTTTGTTATTCTTTCCATGTCGCTGACTTCCTCTTTCTTCTCGGGTTGGATATAAACACCCTCGTTCACCGTCCATTCGCCCGCCATATCTACGCGACACGTAGTCGTCGCGGCCGTGAATCCGTCTTCCGGTGGCACCACGTTACTGCAACACACGTACATATCTTTCTCTCGCTCTCGTACCACCTCGTCATTTCTTTCCTCATTTCCTCCCTCATTACCGCTCGGATCGCCACTCTTCCTATCCTCGCCATGGAATCCATGTATATAGCCATGGTGTGCGGCCGACAACGTCGTCTCTTATTCCTCGGCAGAATGTTTGGTTTCGTTTTGTGTTTATTCTTGGTATTGTTTTGCATTTGTTTTCGATGGTTTGTCTGTTTATCTTAGTTGGATTGATTAGTATTTATCGATTCGGACTTACTTGGTTTGTTTGATGTTTTGTGGAAAACTACATTAAATAGGATGAATTTAATCGACGAGTTAAAGTACATTGAAGATCTTGTGAGTCGTGGCGCTTGAAGTTGACGAGGAGAGAGATGAATAATCAAAGTCGCGCCAGCGCGTCGCGCCGAGCTTCGGCGTCGACCAAGGCACCAGCGCCGCAATCTCGCCCGTCAGCGCAGTTCACTCCTCGGCCTTTCGGCGGAATCTCTCCGCCTTGTATCCCACCGTGCTTTCGCCGACGCTCTCACGCTCGCGCTCTTTCCTTGACGCTCGCCCATCAGCCGTTCAGCGAAACCCTCGTGCTGCCACCAGCCGTCCGGCCTCAGCCGTGGCCTGCCAGCTCGTGTTTTCCTGCGTTCTGCTGCGCCCAGCGTCTGCATTGCCCGGCCGCTGTGCTCGCTCGGCGCGTTCGGCTGAACTCCGCTCGCCGCAGCGCATCGCTTCGCCCGCGCCCTCGCCCATCGAGCGCCAGCGCGCCGTTGCCCCAGCGACCGGCGCAACTCGGCTCGGCGCGCGTTGTCATTTTCCCTTTCGGCGCTCAGCGTCCGCTCGCCCACTTGCGTGCCCGCTCGCCTTAGCCGGCTCATTTGTGGTCGGTGCATTTTACGGCTTTCGGTCTGGCCGGTGTTCACTTTAGGAACAAAACCTCCTTTGACAGCTCGCTCAATTCAATGGCTATTTTCATGTATATATCTGTATTAGGTCATTTGTATAGAGGTTCGGATTTTGGATTCCATGTTGTTGTTTCTTGGTCTTGGAGCTTTTCGGTGACAACATAAGATAGAACATCAGTTAAGGTATTGATTCATTTCATCTTTTTATTATTTTTCAGTTTATAGTTCTTGAAGAATTCCTTTGGATCATTTCTGAGTTTGTGTTAAGATTATTGTTGATTCAATTTCATTGTTGATTACGGATGTTTAATAATTGTGTTGAATTTCAATTGATCAATTCGTGTTTGTTTGTTTTCCGTTGATTCTATTTCTCTTGGCATTTGGTATATTTTATTTTATCTTGATATTGGATGTTAGTAGTGTGTCAATTGTTCTTAGCTTAATTTCTTTGCTTTATGTTTGGTGATCTAGATTAATTGGTTCCAGCTTTTGCTTCCTACTTCGTGTTTTCTTAGGTCTCCCACTTGGGTTGATAACCTAGTTAGATTGCTAATTTTTATTTCTGTTAGCTTTTCGATTCCGTATTTTCAAAACCCATTGTTGGTATTAGAGTGTTAGGATTTACCACTTTATGTGTTTGAAGCAAACAATAAGCCTGTAAGTTTTCATTGAGAGGCGACTAGGGTTAACTTATCGGCTACAATTACCTAAATACGATTGCGAGTAAATTTGAGTGTGTTTTAGCTCGATCAATTTTGCGCGTTGTGGGAAAACTTTAGGTGTATTGTTTGTGTTGATTATTTTTGTATTACTTTTTGTTTTATTTTGTTATTTTCGATTCGTGTGATCTTTTCTTGTTTGAGTGTTGTGCTAGGTAAGCCATGATGCTAAATAGACCGCTTGCGACCAGTTGGATCGCGCTCGAAGATAAAAGATCGCTTCTTGAGCTTCTTGGAGGTTTGGTGCCTTACATGGGTGGTGAGCGGTCAGTCGTTATGAGAGATCGTCCTGCTTGTAGAGAATCGCCCGTTGAGAGATATGGGTGAAAATGCCACGAGCTGCGTGATTTTCTGATTTTGTGATTGGGCATTCTTGCTCAATTGTTCTTGGATGACAACTGAGATTATGAGCCGCGAATCATTTCTGCTCATGCCTACTTTCCGTGGGCTTGCTAGTGAGGATGCATTGGGATTCATAATGGAATTTTGCTCGATATTGCGGTCCTTCCGTTGGGAGGACTAAATGAATCGGTGAAGATCTGTTGTTTACACCACAAAGGATAGGGCAGTCGTGGTTCTGGCACTTCCCGAACTCTGCGGAGTTGGAATGCCGTGTAGATAAATTCATGGCGAATCTGCCCACAAAGAGTTAGGAGTTGAGTCACAAATCATGACCTTGATCGGGCGTCAGATGAGCCATTCATGAAAACTTGGGAGCAGTTCGGGGACTTGTGCGAAGTGCCCCGTACATTGCCGGATGAAATTCTTTATCAATTCTTTTATGACGGATTGACTCGAGTTTTCGATCGAGTGGAAGGGCGAGGCCCATCTTGGTGAATCCTTACGATCTGACGTGAATAAACAAGTGCATTTGAGTTGATGAAAGTCTGAGTAGGCCAGGAAAAATGAGTACGAAAGCCATACAGGTGCGGGTTTGGGCGGTTTGAGCTTCAAAATTAAAGGCAGAAAAAGCAGGGCTAAAGCCTTGAAAAAAAACGAACTCTCTGGACTTGACTAAAGCCGGGGTTTTGGCTAAAAACCCTTGATTCTATTAAATATATATATTTATAATATTATTTAATATACATATCTATAATTTTTAATAATATTAATTATATTTTATATAATTATTTATTTTTATAGTAGTAATTTTCTTACTAATTCACATCTTTAGTCGGAAAATAAATTATGGAAAATAATAACCTCATAAATCGTTCGAAAATAATTAATAAGAGAAATGATCTCGAAAAATATATACATTGATGATTAATGACCTTATAGTATATAAAATCTATTTTGAATCATTGATCTTAAATATATCTTGTATAATTAATTTATATTTTATATATTAAAAATTAATATATAAGGATGAGTAAGGCATATGATTACATTTTATTTAGGTTCTCTCAAGGAAAAGAAAAGATAAAGGCGGAAAATGAGCTATATAGGTAGAGAGCGAATCTTTCGACCATTTACATACTTGTATCTGCGTCAATCGTGGAGGATATTACTCCACTCGTCTAAACTATACCAATTGCATAAATTTCCATATCTTACGTTATGGATAATCATTGACCTTTGGGGAGCAGAATGAAAAGAGTAGCAAAAGAAAGAAAAGAAAGCAACAAAAGCGGCAATTATGCGAGGCATCGTCACAGAATGAAAGGAGCATAGGATCACATTTGGTCACGTAGCCTCAACTTCACAATAACGAGACAAATTAGAAAAACGAGGACCATATACTGCTCGCCGATTCACGCTTTGATGATAAATTCCAACTTAGTAAAAATATTAATTTAATATATTAAAAATTAAAAATTATCTAAAATACCATAGAAATCCGCCCGGGTTGGTTTGAGCTTCATATTTTAGGCAGAAAAATTTGAGACTGACCAACAGGCAGAAAAATTTAAAAGCCGTGAGCGGTAAAGGCCACCCATTACTACCGACACTAAGTCTGAGTGAAGTTGAAAACCGGATCCACCGATGACAGTTCATGAAACATGTGGTATCTGTGAACCGGGCATAACGTTGATCGTGCCCGGGATGGAGCTTACTCGTGAAAGTGACGAGCTTTATCGATCTGAGGTTCCAACCGACATGATTGAGTCTAATGACCGCAGTTTGGCTCGGGTGGAGGAATCGATCGAGGCGAGTTAGAATCGAGTGCCCATCACAGACCTCCACGGTAATATGATTTATGACAGTGACCTACAATGATTCTCCATTGCAGGTTCCATGACAACGATGTCGTGAGCACCTCCATACTGTAGTAACGAAAATTTTATATTAAAGCGGGTCTAATTAAGTATAATAAGGGCTTATAAGCTATTTAATTTATAAGTATTTATAAAGAGGCATGATGGATTATTAATCGATAGAAATTCGATTATTTCTTAATTGAGGAATATGAGATTTGAAAACTTAGAATACTTTGAATTGAGTTTATTATGATAAAATGTGAATTATGTGATTGTTAATGTGTATTGAATGAAAAATGCTATTGATAGAAATTATCTATAGAATCATTAATTATTTTTTATGAAATTTTTCTTATAAAATGAAATGAATTATGGTGCAAGCTATTAATTTGCTTGAATAAATTTATTTTATTAATATTTAGACATAAAAGAATTAATTGGTATGATTTTGAAATTTTAGAAGCATGATTATAATTAGTTGATTTTAACATATGAAAGAATTTAAATTATCTATATGAATTTAATTTCAATCATGGATATAAATTGTTTTAGATTTTATTAATTATTAGAAATATAGTTCTAATAATTAAAATATATAAGTATAACCTTAGTAAAATTAGAGTGTAATTATAAATTTATTGAAATTTGTGTTTATCTGAATGAAATTAAGATTAAATGTACATTAAATTAAACTTAAGCTTCTAAGTATAATACACATAAAATATCATCTTGACCTCATTTCTCCCTCAACTTGACTTACGCAAACACCACGCTTTACAATTTTAATTTTCACTTTTAATCCGTATTTAAGTGGGAAATTAGTGAAATTCACTCAAGCGGGGTAATTACTTCATTTAACATAAGTTTTGTGATTTAAATTGATAAACATGATGTTCTATGATCCTAGGGTTTTTGAAAATTAGGAAGTATTGATTATGATTGATTTATTTAATTTTTGTTATGTTTATTGAATTAATCAAGTTTATGAAGCTTAATTGACATATGCTATGGTTTTAAATTCTTTAAATTCATGAACTTGAAAATTAAAAATCCTTCATGAACCACAATTTTGTATATGAATTATGTGTTATAATTTAGTTGAATTGAACTTAAATATACTTAGGAATGAATATAAACATCGTGATTGAAGAAATCAAATTAAATCATGTTTGTTTAATTTCCTAAAATTTTCAAAAATAAGGAATGATAGGAACTTAATGATTTTGATTTATTTGATCTATTTGACATGATATTCATCTTAGGGATATAAATAATGCATAATATGAATTTATAAAATTTAATGCATGTATATGAATAAAACCTAAATTCGAAAATAAAGGGAAGGATTGAACTTTGATTTCTTGATTTTATTTGATGTATTTGATATGATATTTGAAATCTATGATAAAAATAATGCTTAAGTTGAATTTATAAAATTTATGGACATGAGGTGTGAAAACTAGAAAATTAAAGTTTAGTATAAGTTATGATTTTATGTGATGAAATTTGGTTAAGATTTGAATGGATCACGGGTTAAGGATCATTGATGCTAAATGAGTATAATTATGAAATTTAATGTTAAATGGAATTTAGAGTGTAAAACTCTTGAAATTTTCTATATATGTAGTTGAAGGGCATTAGGCGATTAAAGTGTAAATGAATGAGTTAAGTTTGTTTTAAGTTCTAACGTATTTAAGTATATGGTGATGATGTTGGGGTTTGGGATGATATTGGATGAGTTTGGATTAATTGGGCTATTATTGTTATAAGCGTTACTGTAGAAATTTAGGTGAAATTGTTTATTAATAAGATGTTATGAGAATTAAATAATGAACTTATGATAAATAAGTGAAATGATTACTTGAAGTTGTTTCGTTCTTTGATCATATGTTATATAGTTATTTAATAATTAAGTTATTAAAGAATAAGTTTAATCTAATTTAGATTAGGCGAAACTAAGATTTAGTGATAATATGTTTGATGAGTAATGAAGTTGCTAAATTGATAATAATCTTGTTTTATAAGGAACAAGCAAAGGACGGGGAAATAAAGGCGAGGCAAATATTTTGGAATAGGCGTCGTAGGTGGGTAATGCTTTGTAAATTATTTTGAACAAAGTTGATGATATTCTTTGAATTTATTATTATCATGAAACATTTCAATCACCACGTTATGAATATATTGAAAATGAATGTTTTACCACATTGTGGGTATGGCCAATACTATCTCACGGTGAGGAAAATATTATGTACTATGCCGTATTTATGGTGAGAGCTTACAAATGTGGTAGGCATGGTATTGGGGAGGCCTACTTCCATTCTGGATAACGTAGATAGGGTATGGCCGTGGTGAGATCCCGGGACCAACTCGGGTATGTGATCTTGGGTATATTTGAAATGAAATTGTGGTGATATGATAATGAAGTTTCTCTGAAACCATTATTGAGTTATTTTATTGATGTTTACTTAAATTGAAATTATAAGTTTGAAAATTTGTTGACAATTACCCATGAGTACTCTTTAGTACTCATGCAGAAAAATGTTTTATTTGGTGCGGTTGGCGTGGAAGAGATGTAGGCTTGGGTGAGCTTAGTTGATTCATTTTGTTGTAAATAGTTGAGGCCGGATATTGTGTCTTCATACCAACATTAGCTAACTCTTCCATTGTCGACTTTTAAAAGTGAAAATCATACTTTTGAGAAACCTTGTAAATGTTTCAAATACGTATATATATATGTATTGTGGAGCTATTCTCGCTCATTGTTATTCTTTGTTATTGGTTATTTTACGTATCTTGGTTGGCTAATCCATATTCTAGGGTTATATAGCCCGTTTAGCGAAAATTTATTTCACTTAAACACATTCGTTTGTAAAAATTGAATGTCTTAACGGTCACGGCTGATTAGTTAGTAAATCACATAATTAATTAGTCGAGTCGTGACGAGTGGTATCGAGCGAGGTTTTCGCTCAGTCTGAATTTTCTTTCTTGAGCCAATCTTTTCTTATAAACCTTGAGTTATTGATAAGAGCTCGGTGTTCAGTCCGTCTCTTATTCGACGGGTAAAGTAAATGGTGAATTATGTGTAAAAGTGAATACGTTGCATATATTGAAAATAGTTCTTGGTATGGTGAATTATCGTGATGTAGCATATGAATATAAGTGATATATGATTGTTTTGATCCGCATATAAGTTATATTTGATCATAGGATGGCGAGGAAGAAGGTTCTGCGCTCGAAAGAATGTCGATAATAGGCCGTCGGGATTAGGCGGCGTTGATAGATTTTTCCTTTAAGATGAGAGAAAATGACATGCCGTTCTTTCTCGGTCGATGATGTGGAAGTCGGTGATGAGGTGTGGAGTAGGCGGGTTAGGCGGGATGCTCAAATAGTCTGAACTCTACCTCGCTTCACAGGCGGGGATGGGCTACGAAGTGCTGCGGATTATCGCTAGAATGGGTGTAGAATCACCGGTAACCTCGAACAATTTGTAAATCTTATCAAAAATCGGTATAGGAAGATAGGAGATCCTCGGTATTACCCTATCGTCCTTTGATCGGTTTATCGATGGTTCATCAAATTTTATGCGATATCCTAGACCAGAAAGAAATTAAACTTGAACCCCAGTTGTTGTTTCTAGTCCTATTTATGAGTTTTGTGATGATGATCATTATTTCCTCTTGGAGCCTCGATGGACTTTATCGATTTGGTTTATGACCAATAGCTTTTTTTGAAGACCCGTTCGCCTCCTTTATCTCATTTCCCGGAAATTACATTAGCATTGACCTGGCGTGTAATTGTAATTGAAACGACAACCACCCGCTGGTACTTCTGGTTTCACGGCCTTTGTCGTTGATGAGATCACGAGTCTTTGTCGATCCGTCCGCCTTTCACGGGGGCCCGGCACGCTCGTCCAGACCAACTCTCGTGCTCCGAAGACCCGAGAGGAGGGCGGAAGAGGATCAGGAGGACCGGGAAGAAGAGATGGAGGATTAGGAGAAATGATTTTAAGTCACAGCTAGGAGGTGAAATAGGAAGCGGCGAACTATCGTGATACTAATGAAACTAACCTATTTTGTAAAGTCCTCTATGAGGAATTTTCACGTAAATTATAAAATGTTTATTATCCTTGTTGTGATTAAATAATTTTGTTTTAAACTCTTGTGATGATCGCATTTATTATAATTTGAGATTTCTTCCCTTTGTTATGATATCTTATCAATTGTGTGGAAATAATATTCTTCTTTGTGGTATACCTCACAGAAGAAGAAACCCGAACTTGGAAGAAAGAGGAAGTAAGCTTTCTCAAAATTTTCTGATTGTGAACCTTCTCCCCAATCGGAAAATAGCGACTTTTCGCCATGAAACCCACAAACTTTCTTGGGGGTGGTAGTCCTGAAATAGAAGAATGGGTATGCTGTGAAAGAATATTGATTCTTGGAATGTAATGATCGGGGAATGTTTCTTTGTGTATAAATTTTACGATGAAAGGACATGGTTTACGGTGGGAGGCGAATGACCTAGCACGGAACAAATGGCGAATTTCACATGGGATCAATTTAAGGAAGCGTATGCAATTTATTCGAAGTTATCGGAAGCAATCGAGTTTATGAACTCAAAAGCAAGGAAGGCGTGGCGAGAATATGATCAGAATTCTTCCGTTATCGATGATGCACCATATAAAGTGAAGCAAGCGAGAAGATGGCGAGAGATGTTCCGCTCGGTTAATACGGCCTTCGACCACCTATGTCTTCTGTTGAAACCACAATGGCGCACTAGATATGGAAATGGAAATCGATCGAGAGAGGCGTAGACCAAACTGAATGTAGGTGTACGAAGTCTAGTTTCGTGAACCTCTCGAATGGAACAAGGTATAAAGGAAAAGGAAGTGGAAACCAAAGTTTCCAAGCAAAACCTTTTAGGAGGCGAGGACCTCGGCGTCAGATCCTTGGAGCCATGGTACACGGACCACATTCTTTCCCGGACGGATGGGGCCACCCGTATGTCGCCAATCTGGCCGTCCGCACTTTGGCATATCTTGCGTGGAAGCCTTTCATGTTATCGTGTGGGCGGTTTGGTCATTTGCCTCACTTGTCAGGTATAGGCGAATGCGGTTGGGAGGAGAAAGTAAAGTCGTGAGACCGGTCCAAGCGATAAAAGCGATAGCAGGTTATATGACAACCGTTATCAACTTCGCCTCCACAAGTGACTTCAATCCGAAACTTCTCAGAGACCTGACCCAATCTCTTGACTTCAACCTCAACATCGAGGCGTATGCGCTTCATGAAAACAGGGAGAAGAGCTCGGGTAATTTGTGGTATGGCCCATTAATTGTACTATTATAGTTATTACATTTGTCACGGAGATTCACGTTCTTTCATTTCTCTGCATGTGTAGACAACCTTGAACTTTCAGTAGAACAAACTGAAATAGGTTTCAAGTGATTACTTTCGGTGGGTGGGTGACGATGGTTGATAAAATATGTCTAATTTAGAGTTCGAGTTAGGATCACTCGGTTGAGAAATGAATCATTCGTCTCCTATGCATGTGGGATGTAGATATTATTCTAGGCATGGATTGTTTGACAAAGAATTTTCAGCGATTCGTTGTGAAAAGCGGAGATCGCGTTTCACCACGGGAAAGAACCGCTCGACTTTTATGGGATTGATGAAAGAAAAAGGCGGGTGCACGTAATTTGACTGCGGGCAAATAAATTGTTAAGATATAATGAAAATCATGCTTACCTAGTATGTTTGAGTAAGGAAAACAAGAAAAACGAGAAAGATTGACGACGTGCCGTTGTTCGAGAATATCGGGCGTATTCGGAGAAGTTACGGTGTCTTAGGATCGACAATTGGATTTTGTTATCGATCTGGAACGGGGTCGACACCAATTTCTAAGCAACATCGGATGGCTCCAAATGAGCTACAGGAGTTGAAGGTCGATTCAAGAACTTTTGGACTTGGGATTCATCCGACCAAGTCGTGTCCTTGGGAACAGGTTTTTATTCGTAAGGATGGGGCCTTGAGAATATGTATTGATTATCGAGTGAATAAGGTGACATTAAAACAAATACCCATTACCACGGATCGATGATTTGTTTGACCAATTAAAAGGAGCAAAGGTATTTTGAATTGATGCGAGACCGGGTTACCATCAGTGAAGATCGAGCCGAAGATATACCTAAAACCGCTTTTAGGACCCGTCTGGGACACTACTGAATTTGTAGTGATGCCGTTTGGGTTAACAATCTCATTTGTGTTTATGGACCTTATGAACCGTGTTTTCCATGAATATCTCGATAAATTTGTGTTAATGTTTATCGATGATATTACGATATATTCTAGGTGAACAAGAACATAGGTGCACTTGCGGATTGTGTTGGAAAGTTGAGAACCAGACATATGCTAAATTTAGCAAGTGTGACTTACGGTGAAAGTGAACTTTCTTGGACATATAGTTTACGAGGAAGGAATAAAGTTGACCACGAGTCAAAGCTGATGAAGATGATCACCTCGACTCCAAATGAGATTAGTAGTTTTACAGGCTTAATTGGATATTACGGAGATTTATTGAAGGATTTTCTAAAATTGCTAAGCGGTGACCGATTGTTGAAGAAAGGGTGAAATTTGATGGACCCCGGTATGAAGACGACTTCGACAACTTTGAGCTGACCAATGCTCATATCTTAACAATACGATGGGAAGAGAATATACCATATACGGATCGTCAAAGCGGGATAGGATGGTTCTAATGCGAAGGAAAGTAAATCGCATATCTTCGTGACAGCTGAAGATCCGTGAACACGGTTATCCCACTCGTGACTTAGAACTACATGGTATCGTCCGTACGTTAATCTGGAGGCATTATTTATGCGGATCAAGATGTGAAATTTTCATGGATCGTAAAAGTACGAAGTACTTTTTGAAAAAAAGATTTAAATATGCGACAATGAAGATGGCTCGAAGCTGGTCGAAGATTATGATTGCGAGATCAAATATCACCGGGGAAAAACTAATGTAAATCGTTGGCCTTTGAGTGGAAAAATCGGTAAAATTAGGAATTCTTTTCGGATCGAAAGAATTGCTAAAGAGTTTGAGAGAATAAAAGGTAATGTTGCCTCTCGAATATTGAGTTGTTGCGGCGTTAGTTGTACTTTTGGACTTGAGGCTCGAAATAGTTGAAGCGAGCAGGCGAACAACTCGAAAACACGGTGAAAATCGAGCGAAATCTTTAGAATATCAGACGGAGATAATGCGATTATGTTTGGCAATCGTATATGCGTACTAATGAAAGATTGAAGAATGAAATTTTAAGTGAAGTTGTAACACCATATACCGCATGCATCACAGAGCGAAGATGTATCGAGATCTCGAAGCAGAGGTTCGTGTGGGCGGGGAATGAAATAAACATTGCATCCTCGTCGAGCGATGTTTGGCGTGTCGACAAGGCTTTGCATCAAGGCCAGTATGGAAAATTGCGGCCTCTTGAAGTTCCGAATGGAAATGGGATCACTACGATGGACTTTGTTATTGGATTACCCATACAGGCGAAACAACTGTCTGGGTAATCATTGATCGATTAAGAGTGCTCGTTTATTCAATTCGATAACGTCAGGGGATAAGCTATACAGTTACGTTCGAAAAAAATCGCTTACGCCCAGAATAAAATGTCAATCACGTGATCGAGACACGAATTCAACTCTCGGTTTGGGCGACCTTTGAAATGAATTGGGTACTTTCGATTAAATTTTAGCATCTTTTATCCTGAGACGGATGGTCAGGCAGCGATTAAAGGTAGAAGACGTGATCGAGCGGTGGTGCTGGGCAGGGGAGATCAATGGAAAGGTTACGCCATTGATCGAATTAGCATAATAACAATTATCAGCTACGATCAACATGGCTCCTTCGAGCAGCTATATGGTAAAAAGTGCGGATCACCACCTTCTTTGGGGCGAGGTTGGAGGCGAAGATTCTTGGTCACGAAGCGATAGAAAAATGGTCGGGATATACGACAAATAAAGAGATGAAAAGAAGCTCGAGATATGCGAAATCTTATCTTGATAATTGTCGTCTGAATTGAATTTCGATATAGGAGACAAGTCTTTCTCAAGTTTCTCGACTAAAGGAGTTAATCGCTTTGGCGTAAAGGGAAACTCGACGCGATTCATTGGACCTTATGAAATATTAGAGCAGGTGGGCGGTGGCTTATGGGTTAAGCGTTGCCGCCCTTTAACTTGTTACGATGTTTCCACGTTTCTCGACTCATGAAGTATGTGTATGACCGAATTCTTCATTATGACGAAATAGTTCCGATCTTGATTTAAGTTGAAGAAAGACGGGAACGTGCAGACGGGAAGAACAAAGGTTAAGGAATAAAGTTATTCTGCTGGTAATTCAATGAGCATCATGATCCGGAAGAGTAGCGTGGGAACTAGAAGCGGATGAAAGAAATACAGGTTTATTTAACAATGTACTAAATTTGGGGGCGAAATTTTAAGGGGAGGAATGTAATAACAAGAAAATTTTATAGTATTAAATTGAGTCTAATTAAGTATAATAAGGGCTTAGGCTATTTAATTTATAAGAATTTATAAAGGCATATGATGGATTATTAATCGATAGAAATTCGATTATTTCTTAATTGAGGAATATGAGATTTAAAAACTTAGAATACTTAGAAATGAGTTTTATTATGATAAAATGTGAATTATGTGATGTTAATGTGTATTGAATGAAAATGCTATTGATAGAATTATCTTAGAATCATTAATTATTTTTTATGTGGAATTTTCTTATAAAATGAAATGAATTATGGTGCAGCTATTAATTTGCTTGAATAAGTTTATTTTATTAATATTTAGACATAAAAGAATTAATTGAAATTTTAACATATGAAATTTAGGTATCTTTATATGAATTTAATTTCAATCATGGATATAAATTGTTTTAGATTTTATTAATTATTAAATATAGTTCTAATAAAAAATATACTAAGGTATAACCTTAGTAAAATTAGAGTGTAATTATAAATTTATTGAAATTTGTGTTTAATACAAATGAAATTAAGATTAAATGTACATTAAATTAAACTTAAGCTACAAGTATAATACACATAAAATATCTTCAACCTCATTTCTCCCTCAACTTCGTTTACACAAACACCTTACGCAAATTTTGATTTTCACTTTTAATCCGTATTTAAGTGGGAAATTAGTAAAATTCACTCAAACAGTAATTACTTCATTTAACATAAGTTTTGTGATTTAATTTGATAAACATGATGTTCTATGATCCTGGGTTTCGAAAATTAGGAAGTATTGATTATGATTGATTTGTTTAATTTTGTTATTTTATTAGATTAATCATGTCTATGAAGCTTAATTAACATACTATGGTTTTAAATTCTTTAAATTCATGAAGTTGTAAAATTAAAGAATCCTTCATGAACTCTAATTTTGGTATGTGAATTATGTGTTATAATTAGTTGAATTGAACTTAAATATATACTAGGAATGAATATAAACATCATATGATTGAAGAAATCAAAATTAAATCATGTTTGTTTAATTTCCTAAATTTTTTGAAAATAAGGAATGATAGGAACTTAATGATTTTGATTTTATTTGATCTATTTGACATGATATTCATGTAGGGATATAAATAATGCGTAATATAATTTATAAAATTTAATGCATGTATATGAATAAAACCCTAAATTTGAAAATGAAGGAATGATTGAACTTTGATTTCTTGATTTTATTTGATGTATTTGATATGATATTTGAAATCTATGATAAAAATAATGCTTAAGTTGAATTTATAAGAATTTATGGACATGAGGTGTGAAAAGAAAATTAAAGTTTAGTATAAGTTATGATTTTATGTGATGAAATTTGGTTAAATTTGAATGGATCATTGGTTAAGGATCATTGATGCTAAATGAGTATAATTATATTTAATGTTAAATGGAATTTAGAGTGTAAAACTCTTTGAAATTTTCTATATCGTGGTTGAAGGGCATTCTGATTAAAGTGTAAATGAATGAGTTAAGTTTGTTTTAAGTTCCTAAATGCATATTTAAGTATATGGTGATGATGTTGGGGGAGTTTGGGATGATATTGGATGAGTTTGGATTAATTGGGCTATTCGTGTTATAAGCGTTACTCTGAAATTTAGGTGAAATTGTTTATTAATAAGATGTTATGAGAAATTAAATAATGAGACTTATGATAAATAAATGAAATGTGATTGCTTGAAGTTGTTTAGTTTCTTTGATCATAGCATGTTATATAGTTATTTACTAATTAAGTTATTAAAGAATAAGTTTAATCTAATTTAGATTAAGCGAAACTAAGATTTAGTGATAATATGTTTCAATGAGTAATGAGTTGCTAAATTCGATAATAATTTTGTTTACAAGGAACAAGAAGGACTCGGGAAATAAAAGTGAGGCGAAATATTTTGGAATAGGCGATAAGTAAGGTGGGTAATCTTTGCAAATTATTTTGAACAAAGTTGAAGATATTCTTTGAATTTGTTATTATCATGAAACATTTTCAATCCTACATTATGAATATATTGAAAATTAATGTTTGTGGGTATATTGAGGAGAATTACCTATCTGGTAGAAAATATTATGTCTTGTGCGGGTTTATGGTGAGAGCTTACAAATGTAGCCGACCATGGTATTGGGGAGGAGCTACTTAATTCTGGATAGCGTAGATGAGGTGGTAGTAGTTGAGATCCTTGGGACCCGACTCGGGTATGTGATGCGGTATGTTTAAATGAAATTGTGGTGATATGATAATGAAGTTTCCCTCTGAAACCATTATTGAGTTATTTTTATTCAATGTTTACTAAATTGAAATTATAAGTTTGAAAATTTTGACAATTACCTTTGAGTCTCTTTGGTGCTCGTACGAGAAAAATGTTTTTATATGGTGCGGTTGAGGCGTGGAAGAGATGTAGGCTTGGGCCCGAGCTTAGTTGATTCCTTTTTGTTGTAAATAGTTGAGCTTTGAATGTTGTGTCTTCATCCTTAACATCCAGCTAACTCTTCCATTGTCGACTTTGGCCCGTCATGCGAGAAACGCGCCGGTTTTCAATACATGTATATATATGTGTGGGTTGTGTTCTCGCTCATTTATTGTGTTATTGGTT